>VZTN01027120.1:1124189-1142977 GCA_013400515.1 Erpornis zantholeuca | reverse complement strand
GCTTCCCTGGACTCCGACACCCAACTCCCTGTGTTGTTTGCCCAGTTGCCTGTATTGTGTACAATCCCTTTTTTTCCTCCTTCCCTGCTACTTGCCTGGACATCCTTGTTATCCACCCCTGTTGATTTGTTAAAGCACCTTAATGTTTGTCGTTATGTACCCCCATTATCTTCTATGCAATTATGTTGCCCATGTTAAGTACCCTGTTTTTGTTATACACTTCTTTATCCTTATTGGTTTTGTTAGCCACCCTTAGTATTAATTTTAAACCCATTATTTTCCCTGTTACCTAACAGATTATGTCTGCCAGTTGTGTCCCTGTACCCCTTTTCCCATGGGGAGTGCCTCCACTGCTCCCAGGAACTGCGCCTGAGGGGAAGTGACCTCACTCATATACAAATCAAGGAGACCTGTGCTGGTGAGCGACAATTAGCTCCTGTATCAACGAGCCAATGCCTAATTGAAGAGTGTAATTAACACCTCTGGACCAGCAACAAGCAGGAGCTATGTCCCACCCTGGTTTCTAAGTTTTAAAGCCACCACCCTCAGAAACAGAACCAGGATGACAGCCCTAGGCAATTGAGCCAACAAATCTGCTCCTTGCCCTGGTTTTCTTCACTCAGGTCACTTCCCTGGGATTGAGAGAGAGGACTTTGATGTCTACCCCTTGGGGAGCTGGTGGTGAGAAACATTGGATCCTAAGCTGTGCTATTTCTTAGCTAGCTGTGATTTTATGGTACCTTTAACTCCCCGTGTATATACTAGTGTTAACCCTTTTGTTCATTTGTGTAGTGATAATCTGGTTTAAGTCTTATGTCTGTTAGTTTTGTGTCTATTAATAAATAATCCCTTTTATAATAGACAGAGTCGGCCATTATTAAAGCACTTGTAGATCAGAGTGGATTTTGGGGTGCTGGCCATCCCAATAACTTCACTGCCTGAACTGCCAAAGGCCTGGCAATAGGTGAGAGCTAATTTAGATCATCCATTCCTAACAGCAGGGGAGAGGTTTGGGCTCCTCACCCCAAGGGTGGCAGGGACAGCAGGAGACACCTCCAGGGAAGGGTGGAGCAGGAGCATCCTGACAATTGGACTGAACTGTTACAAGAGAACAGGAAATGAACACACACATACACAGTGAGTGTGAATACAAAAAGGGGCTTTACTTTTTTTGACACTGATTTGGGGAAAACAACTGTGGATTGGATATTAAGATTTTTTCTTTTTTAATTCCACTGGTCAAACTAGGAGTTTATTAAACTTTCTTCTATTAGGAGAGGAATGAAAAACAAGAGAGATAGTTATAAAAACAAAACTTTTGTTTTGTGAAATGCATGAGAAAATTTGATTTTAAGAATTAAAACAACCAGAAGACTAAAATCCAAGGCAACACTGAACGACTCAGCTCTTGTTCAAACCTCGTGTTCGCCAGGACTGTGAGTTCTCCCTTCAGGCTCAGAACAGCTGGTGATGGTGTGGGGTTCAGATGTTTTGGGCACTCAAGCCCGAAGAGACAGGTCCAGATCAGCCTCCTGAGGAGCCTCTCAGAGCTGACACCTCGTGGGTCAAGGAGAAGTGGCAAACCTGGCTGAAGGGAGCAGTTCTTGGACCCCTCCTTGCTCCCACTGCCACCCTTTGGGCTGCTTGGGGAGCCCTGAGCATCCCTGCACCCGTGGTGGCTGCAGGTGTCCTGGGCATGGCCTGCTCTGCCTCCTGCCCCTTGGATCCCAGCCCAGCTCTTTCCAGCTCTTTCCGCTCACAGCAAGGAGATTTTTAATCCCAAATCTGTAATGAGCTCCTGGGAAGGCACAGATTCAGCCCTGCTGGCTGAGCCAGGGGAGGCTGAACGCTGACAGCCAGGGCTTGGACTCTGGGGACTCTCCAAAAGCCAGGGCCTGAGCAGCTGTGAAATGGGGGCTGGGAGGCAGCCCTGGAGCAGCCTCTCCCTGCCTCTGCTTCCCTGAGCTGTCACCACCCAGGAGTGTCACCAGAGCCCTGGTTCGAGCTGGGCTGAGGCAACAAAAACACAGTAAGGGAGGACAATCTCCTCTCCACTCCCCAAATCACTGGCTACCCCCACATTGACTTAATTAATTGTTAACATCTCTGTAATTAAGCAGTAACAGAAATGATTCCCTCTCGGTGCTGATGAAGATAATGAATAACAATCATGGCTGCTTTGTTTCCCAACACTAATCTGTTTTGAAATATACATTGATTTTATTTTGATTAGGGCTAAACCCACTTTCCACACTGCAAAAAAAAAAAAACCTCTCTGATTTGAGTAAATTACTGTTGGCATTTACATTATGATAATCAGCTCAGAGTCAGCTGCTCTCTTCCTGGGTGTCATTTGCTTACTCCTTAGTCCACTGTAATTTGGGGGTTGTGCTTGGGGATATTTAATTATGGTTTCCTTTCTGCGTGGCTCCGTGATCCACGTGTTCCCTGTCACTGTTGGTATCCATGGAATGGTCCATAACTCTGCAAGCTCATCCAGGCTCATTCCCCCACTGATCTGACAGCTCCTCAAGCCAAACTCAGCTTCAAGGGCCTGGCAAGAGTGGGAATTTGTGAAAACTCCAAAGAAAACCAAAGGTTACGAGTTGATTTTGCACAGAAACCCTGTTTCCTGTTATTTTCCTGATTCATTTGGAAAATCCCAGGAGTTAGTACCTGGTTAGTACCCTGGTACCAAACTGCCTCGAAAATATATTCTAATTATTTCAGCTGTGCTGCTACCTCTGTCCCAGCCTTCCTGTCTGCTCTGTGCTCACCCTGGTGCCACTGAGGTGGGGGCCTGGGTTTGGATCCCAGCTCAGACATCAATGTTTGAGTTAAAATCCCTGGACTCAAGTATTTCACTACAAACATCTGAATTCTTCCTGCTGCTTTTAGGGCAGAGTGTGTTTCTGGCAACAATGAGATATTTTTTTAATCTCAGAGTTGAATTCTTCATTTAAATTATTCACAGCATTCAGTTCTGGCATTTTCTAAATGGAACTTCTTCCTGCTTGAAAATGTTTCTGGTTTTTCATTCAGTGTTTGTTTTGATTTATTTTCTTTTTAAGAGGAGAAACACATCCTTTTCAACAATTCTGTTTTTGTATTTTCAATTTCAAATCATCATGAAAGACTTGTTTTTCTTTTGAACTGGAAGACAACTTCTGTCCAGAGCAGCAGCTCAGCAACCAAAATTTTTGGCCCAGTAAGTTTAACCAACTTCTTTTTCTGATGTTCCTGTAGCAAAACATTTCAGAAGTTCTGTGCTCTGAAACTTCTCCCATCATCCTAAGCCAAGCTATCTAAGGAGAAGTTCATTTCTGATGCTTAAAAATATTTTAAGTTCTCCAATACCCTGGGAAAGCTGCTGGCCTCAGCCTGGGAGCAGGGATGCACAACCTCCTGCTCCCTGCTTTTGGGGGCTGAGGAAAGTGTGAGGAAGATTGGTCTTGATGATCTTGGAGGTTTTTTCCAATCTTAAGGATTCTGTGATCCCTCCTCAAAGCCTCTTCCCTTCCTTTGCTGACCTCTCCTCCTTCCCCAGGCTCTGCTCAGCTCTCCCCAAAACTGCAGGGAGGTGGGGGAGTGGTGAGGGTGTATCCTGGAGGAATCCTGAGTGCAGGTTCTCGGGGTGATGCAGGACAGAGCATTTTCCTTGGAAACAGCAGGGCTGGAGCTGCCACTGCTATTCCAGATTTCTCCAGCCTGGGCTGGGGCTGAAGAGAAGCCAAGTCCAGCAGCAGTGCTCAGGCAGCCCTTTCCACCAGGGGAGGAGGGGCCAGGGACTCATGGACATGGCAATTCAGGAGGAATTCCTTCACTGGAAGGGTGCTCAGGCCTTGGCAGGAGCTGCCCAGGGAGGTTTGGAGTGCCCATCCCTGGAGGTGTCCAAGGAATTCCTGGAGGTGGCACTCAGAGCTCTGGGCTGGGGACAAGGTGGGCATCGGGCACAGCTTGGACTCAGTGACCTTGCAGGGCTTTTCCAACCTCAGTGATCCGGGGATTCTGTGATTGTGCTTCACACCCCAAAACCAGGAAGTGTAAGAATTGCCTTAAAAATTAGTTGTAAAAATAATTTGATCCCTCCATGAGTGTGTACTACCAGCTTAGCCTGGCTCCTGCAGGGACCAAGGTCTGACTCCTCTCTTCCAGGGATGGGCTTCTGGAATGTTCTGGTGTGTGAGAATGGAGCACACAACCTGATCACAGAACCCCAGACTCACTGAGATCTCCAAGGGCAGCGAGTCCAAGCTGTGCCCAGTCCCCACCGTGTCCCCAGCCCAGAGCTGAGTGCCAGTGGTCCCTTGGACACCTCCAGGGACTGAGACTTCACCCTGGGCACCCCCTTCCAAATCTAGCAACCCTTTCTATGAAGGAATTCTCCCTGATGTCCAAGCTGGACCTCCCCTGGGGCAGCTTGAGGCTGTGTCCCCTCATGCTGTCACTGTGTCCCCATGTCACCAGGCTGCAGCTGGATCCTGTCAGCTGCTCATTAACATGGACAAGGATAGGAAATGAGTTGGGTTTTTCCCTTAACAACAGCAACCATTTCATTGCCCAGCAGCCACGCTGGTACATCCAGGAGAGATTTGGAACCAAAATGGCACCATAATTCTCCTTGCTCAGGTCTGGCACCCCAGGCACGGCACAGCAGGATCACACATCCAGCCCCGGGAATGACATCCTGCCTCCTTTCCAGCACATATCAGGGGAAGAAGAGGTTCCAGCCCCTTCCATGTGGAAGGAGAGGGGGTTAACCACTGATCAAAGGGGCCAGCAGAGGGATGGGGCAGCCATGCAGGCAAACCCCAGTTCTGTAACTGGAATCGTTCATGGCCCAGGGCAAACAGAAACGAGATAATGCAGAGCGAGGGGAGGCACAGAGGAAAAGAGGCTTTGAAAAATGCAAAGCCAACCTGCAAACATGCAGGGAAATCTGAACCTTTCACTTCAAAGCATTTAAAGTCAGCGTTAAAAGGCTGTTTCTGAAAGGTTTCCATTCTGCTGCCTCTTGTGCACAATTTTTGTTTAACTCAAACTCCCTCTCAGAAACAATTTTTTTTATTTCATGCTTGATCTCTGCTGCTGGTTCTGGGAGAAGAGGCACCGTGTGTGTGTGTGTGAACAGAGGGTACCAGGACTTGTAAAGACTCGTGGAATAAAAGAATGTTTAGGTTGGCATAGGTCCTTGAGGTCATCGAGTCCAACCATTAACTCAGGAAGGCAAGGCAGGGGAGGGGGAGGGAATTCAAACCAAGGGAGGGGTAGGGAAGGCAAGGGAGGGGGCTGAAAGGCTGCCTTGTCTTCCCTTGCCTCGTGCACCCCTCCCTTCCTACCATGCCCACCACTACACCACGGCTCTAAGCATCCCATCCACACTGCTTTTGAATCCCTGCAGGGTCCCACTGCCCTGGACAGCCTCTGCCAGTGCTTGATAACCCTGTTCGTGAGGAAATGTTCCCAATACCCAACCTGCCCCTCCCCTGGCCCAGCCTGAGGCTGTTCCCTCTCCTCCTGTCCCTGTTCCCTGCCAGCAGAGCCTGACCCCCCCTGGCTGCCCCCTCCTGTCAGGGACTTGTGCAGAGCCACAAGGTCCCCCCTGAGCCTCCTTTTCTCCAGGCTGAGCTCCTTTCCAGCTCCCTCAGCCTCTCCTGGGGCTCCAGCCTCTTCCCAGCTCTGTTCCCTTCCCTGGGCACACTCCAGCCCCAGCACTGGAGGTGTCCCAGCAGTGGCAGCTCAGGGGGCACAGTCACTGCCCTGCTCCTGCTGCCACACTGGGGCTGACACCATCCAGGATTGGCCTCTTGCCCACCTGGGCACACCTGAGCTCGTGTCCCCTCACTGCCACCACCACCCCCAGGGCCTTTTCCAGCTTTCCAGCTGCTCTGCCCCAATCCTGGAGCATTCCATGGTGTTGCTGTGAGCCAGGTGCAGCACCCAACTCTTGGTCTTGTTGAGCCTCACCCACTTGAGCTCAGCCCGTGATCCAGCCTGTCCAGATCCCTCTCCAGAACCTTCCTGCCCTGCAGCAAATCAGCTCTCCCACCCAGCTCACTGTCCTCTGCACTCTGGCTGAAGGTGCTCTCCATCCCCTTGTCCATGCTGTCAATTAAAGGCCTTAATTAAAGACATCAACCTCTGCTGACCAGCACCCAACTGGATTTAACTCCATGGAGGATCTTTAACCTCCAACGCTGTGGGTTTGGCTTCGATTTTTTAAGGCCGAGCCAAACCTGAAAGTGTGGACACTTCAAATTAACACTTTTTGGCCACTCCAAACTAACACTTCTTTGGCCACTCCATGCTCAGTCCCTGGAGGCTTTAAGTGAAAAAGTAGTGAAAGCCTGAAGGACCCAAGGGTGCTTCCCAAGCATTTGGGGGGAGGGTGTTTTGCATTCACCAGGCTCTGCCCACCAAGGATAATCCTGCAAAGCCTTCATGCACCACTGCTCCCAGGGCAGCCTCTGCTCCCACCCAAACCCAAATCCCATCCCGATTTCCCAGCAGATGGGGCTGGGGGCTCTGCCCATCCCCAGCTGCTGCGTGGCCCAGGAAGGGCCAGCTCCACGTCCTCTGCTTGTCAGCATTAATCAAGCATTAAAGAGAAGGACAAGCAGATTTTGCTGATTTAATGGATAATTCCAGCTTGTTTGGTCCATCTAATTCAAACTACTAGAACTGAATCTGAAGTGACTACTGCCTGTCCCTGCTTATCTTTGTCAATAGCTTTAGACACAGGTCAACGCAGGTAATCAGTGTTCAAGGGACTCTTAAAAATAGCAGGAGCTTCTATTTCAATGTATTTTTTTAATTTGTATTTCCCTCATTATTGCCATTAAGTTGGGGGATTTTGTTTACATTTTTTTCCCGGCAAAAGTCAATATTTTCTTTTTTTATATGATGAAAATCTTTTCTTCCATCTCCTTGCTGAACCTCTACTGACATATACATGAATTATGGCTTGCTAAGGCACTTTTCTTCCTGAAATACTTTGTAGAGGAAGGGAATGAGCTTTGTGAATATTGACTGGGCTTGAGACAGCCCTGTGAGCGATCCTGATTAACGTGGTCTTGGTTTGAGGAGGAAAACATGATGGGCAAAGGATTCCAACACAATCCAATGAATATTTTTATACCAGAAATGCTGCACACTCCCTTTTTTCCTGCACACTCCCTTTTTCTTGCTTGCACAAACATAAAAGTCCAAGTGCAAGCTACAGGGAATTTATAGACAGAGACAAGCTGCTTAGATGATCAAATAAAAGATGTTTAAACCTCATCAATCTTTCACGAAGCAGAAGGGAAATTTGATTGCCTCTGACAAAAGGAGGACCTTTGGCAGTTCTGCACAAAGGTGAAGCAGATCCCAGAGTAACAGCACAGGCAGCCAGGGCAGCAGTGGAGGTTCAGATTTTATCATGGACTCTTTATATGATGAAGTCCATCCAGTAAAAAACCTCCCAACATCCTGTGGCTCCCTGTGTAGGAAATTTAGGAGCAGCAGCTCAGAGCCATCACAACCTTCCCTGCAGAAACCCCAAAGGAGGAGCTTTGGCTCCTGAATATCTTACTTGGGTAGGAAGAGAAGTCAAGCAAAGGACCAGCAGGTCCTTTTATCCCTCCTGGGGAACACTGTCCTTTATAGCCTCCCCTGGGAGCAGAGCTCTGGGGGGAGCAGAGCTCTGGGGAGAGCAGAGCATGTTCTGCTCTCTCAGGTGGGTCATGGATAAGGACAGCAGGCTCTGGACTGCAGACTGAGTCTCTTGGGAATGCTTTTGAACTCTCAGGTGAAGATTGGGAAGCAAAATGGGGACAGGTACAGCTGCTGGAGCTGGGGCTTTTGGGCTTGTGAGAAATGAGCTGTGCTGCTGCTCCTCAGCTCCTCTGAGCTCAGCAGCTGTGTTTATCCTGAAGAACAGATCACATGGATATCCCATGGATTGGAAATATAAGGATGATTTAAGAGCTCCACAGGCTGACGAGACATCTTCTCCAGGCTGGTGAGTTAGGGCTTGTCTCTCTTCATCAGTTTGATTGATCTCAAGGTCACCTCAGAGCCCAGTCCTGAGAAGCTCTGGGCCTGGCTCCAGGCTGCTGCCTCCAGGTAATTGCAGCCTTCCCAGTGAAGGGAGCAGCTCTTTCCCATTCCTGTGCCATCTCCATGCCACTCTGCCGTGGGCTGGGGCACACCAGGGCATGGAAGCAGTGGAGGTTCTCCAGCAGCTCCCACCTTGCACTGGGGAGTGGATACCAGCCTGTAGGGATGCACCCAGAGCAAGGCTTCCCAAAGGTTCCTGGCATAGCATTTAATGTGCACTTAACTGGAATATCTCTCATGCAAGGAGCAACTCTAATAAACAGAAAATACTGAGAGAAACAAAGAGATGCCCTCCCAAAATGTCAATGTTCTTATTTGCTGGTGTCTTGGTGAACTTCATCGTGTGGTGCCTACAGCACAAGCTGGGGAAATATTGGAAGAATTGACCATTAGTGTTAAGGATTCTCTGTGTAGGGCACTGGAAGACTTGAAAGACAGGAGACATTTTTAAATGCCAACCTTTGAAATGTTAAATAAGAAGACAGAGAGTCAGGAGCTTCCCTTTCAAACCTATAAAACTTCAGTTTTCAGAAAACACTGAAGTGGATAATCAAATAGTCTATCCGTGAGCTCACAGAGGAGTATAAAGGGATGAGTAACAGTCTGTATGGATTTGTCAAGAACAAATATGTCAAACCAATCTAATTTTCCTTTATGACAGTGCAAAAAGCCTTCTGGATAGAGAAGAAACAGACCATGTCATAGATCTTGATTTTAGTCAGGCTTTTGACACTGTCTCCTCTGATACTTCCATGAGCTAGAAAAATATCTTCTAAGTGAATATATTATTGGGTAGTTGCAAAACTGGTTAGAAAATTATAGATGGAGCAATCATTGACAGATTACTGTCAAAATAAGATGCTTACAGTATGGACTGAGCTTTCAGCACTTTCATTAATGGTCCTGATGATGGAACAGAGAAAACACTTCTCAAGCTGGCTGACACCTCCACATGGGAAGGACTGCCAGGATTTGGGATGAGTAGACTCACAAATGAACTGCACGGATTCAGAGCTGAGTTGGAGGTGATTTGAAACAAAAAAAGTGATGCAGCTTGGTTGGTGTAAGTCTGCTTGGAGAGGAATGGTCCAAGGATCTCCAGATGGGAACAACTGGCTGAGAAGCAGATCTGAAGGGAACTCTGTGAGATTATTGTGCACCAGGTGCTCAGCAGGAGAAGGCTCCACTCCACACAAACTGTGATTTGTGAGCCATGTCAGAAACTCCTCCATCAGCTTATCTCGTAGGCTTTGGACACATATGGTTAATGCTCAGCCAGTCTTGTGTCCCTACAAAAACACTGTGTTCTCTAAAATGATTTATCCCCAACTTAGCGGTGGCATATTTAGCTTTGAACATATTGGGCTTGGAAGGCGAGGAAAGACTGAAATTGTGGTGTGACTGTGGAGCAAACTGCCCAACTCTCCCATTAGTTGGGGTTTTTTTTGTTACCCACTTGTCTTCCTCAGCACATTGCTCATGAGAGTGCAGGGGGAGATCAGCTTGGGGAACCTGGTAAAACCTCATCAGCTGAAAACTTGGCTTTGCTGGTTGATTAAACAAACAAAACCAGTGTTGGAGGACAAGGCCCACTTTTGCTTTCTTTTCAAATAATGGCTTTGAAAAAAATTACTTCTCCCCACTCTACAGCGGGGTGTGAATCCTCACTGCCTTTCCAAGGGAAGCCACGCAGAGCCTGTCCATGGGAAAGGTCCAGACAAACCCTTTGCAGCCCCCCAGGCCTCTCTGCACATGAGCACAGAAAGTCCAGGGAGTTTCAGAACCCTCCCCATCCCTCTCGCTCCCTTTTTCTTTTTTCCTGGAGAAAATCTGATTAAAGTTGTGCGGGAGAGAAGCAGATGGCAGTTTTGACGTGAGGTGAAGACAGCTTAATCTCCATCTGTGCTGACATTTTCACATGCCTCCCTGCAAATGCTGGCCCCTGATAAGCTCTAATGCAGAGCTGGGGGGGTCTCGGTGCCCTTTGCCGGAGGATTTTCCGGGTGGGATGTTGGGAGCTGGCAGACACCAGGGCTGTGGCCCTTGCAGGAGACACTGATCATTAGCCAGCGGCTCGGTGATTGGGCTAGTGACCTAATTAACACCCTGAGCAGCTCGGCAGGGCTGAGCTGGGCCTTTCGGGAGGCATCTGCTGCAGCCCTGCCCTGCCTGCTCCGTGCTCCTGAGAGGCAATTAGGGGAGCTGGGAGAGAGGCCAGGGAGAAACGAGGCACAGAGGCAGAGCAGCTTCTGAAGGGGAGCTAATTACTGAGGGCAATTGCAGTACCCCGAACACTCCTGTAAGGCAGAAGAATCTGGTAATTAAGGCAGCAATGCCTTTTGTGCATGGTTTCTCTGAAATCACATGGAATTTTGGTGCTGGAGGCTCGAGTGTGTATGCCAGGGTGCTTCCACCGTGGAGTTTGCCAGGCCACCTTTGCCTAGAGCCTGGCAGCCTTGGGAGTGGCTGTGGAGGGCAAGCCCAGGGAGTGTGGTCCTTGCTGGGAGCACGTGGGACTGGGAGCCCTGTGGCATCTCCTGTTTGCCTGCTGGGATGGGAACTGCTCTATCCAACCTTCTCCCTTGGCTGGGACAGGAGGGCACTGCGAAAACACAGAGCTCAGCACAGCTCTGTGGAAATGGCAAACCCCTTAAAGGTGAAACACTGCGAAAACAGATGGCCCTGCAGCAGGGCACTGGCCAGGGCACTCAGAAATGTGTTTTCCATGGGTTTCCCTGCCAGAAGATGAGGCACAGCCCCACGTGCTCCATGCCAGCCTCCAACAGGGCCCACAGCACCCAGCAGAAGAAGTGAGGGGCTCAGATGGGGAAGGCAGGAGCATCTCAAATCCAAATCCTTGTTGGAGAGCAGGAGGAAGATACAAAAAAGGCTTAGCAGTAGGGCTGGGGATTCAGTGCTCCAACACCAGCAACTGGAAAACACTTCTCATTAAATGGAGCAAGCAAACAACACAGAGCAATGGGAAAGGTGGGGTTTGATTGAAGCTGGCTTCTGATGTGAAGGGAGAAGGGAAAGCAGGATGATATTGTGGCCCAGCTGCAGCCTCAAGGCTCCCATTAACATCAACAGCACAGCACATTTTTTTGCAAAGAAGGAATCAAAGCCCTGGGCGTGGGGAGCACCAGAAGAAGGGGAGGAGAGTGGTCCAGGGGAGAGCACAGAGCTGATGTGTCAGCATGAGTCAGGAAGGCTGCTCCCAGTGACTGCCACCCTGGGATCCATCCCAAGGCTGCAAGAATGGAAGAGAAATGAGAGCTACAAATTCCTCCTGAAGACCTGAACTGCCCGAGGGGATTAGACCAGGGTTTGGCTGCACAGTCAGGACAGATTTGTGAGGAGGCTCCAGGCCAGGTTCCTGGGGTCCCAGCAGGACACAGGGCAAGCTCCTGGGGCATGGCCTGGCATCAGCTCAGCACTGCAGGCACAGCTCTGGGGTTACACAAAGCTTTGGGTTCTGAGCAACACCAGAACTTCTCAGCTCCTCTGGCCTTGGCAGAGACCCAGCTTGCTCAGCTCCCTTTGATGCCTTAAATGTCTCCCTAGAAACAGAGAGCAGACAGGAATAAAGGAATCAAGGAGGGATTGATTGGAAAGGCCTTCAGAGGTACACTCTGGCCTCCAGAGGCTCCTGCCTCAGTGCATCCCAACATGGACAAGGACAGCTCCCGAGTTCTTCCCACTTGGATCTCAGCATCAATTCCCCAAGCAGAAGCCAGGCAAGGATGGAATTTGCCCAAGCTTGCCCCCCTGTCCCCAAGTTGAAAATTTGCAGTTCTTGTTCTGAGTGTCCTTGGAGAGCAAGTTAGATGTTTTGTTATGTCTATCCTAGCATAGAGAACAGCACTTAACAAGCTACAGAAAACCTCAGTGTTACACTGGGCAGTACAGGATTTGAAAAACACAAAAGTTAAAACCAAAGGCATCAATGTCAGGAGGTGACTGAGCACAGGGAGGGGATGTGTACTGCATCCCCAGCTTTGCTGTGTGTCCTCCACACCCACCCACAAGCTCTCACCTCCCATCCCTCTGGGAATGTCACCCAGCACTCAGCCAGCAGCACCATCCAGGGCACCTTGTGGCTCCTGGAACAAATCCTGGGTGTTCAGAGCACTGTGTTGATGACAGCACACGAGTGCAGGGCCCAGAGAGCTGCACAGCAAACCCAGGCCAGGGAGCCACTTGAGGCAGCATCTCCTGAGAGCCAACACCTTCTCTGAGGTGTGTAAAATAACACAATCTGCACAGACAGGTTTAGGATGCCTCCTGTGGTTGTCTGACACCCTGAGGAGCTGCTGCCCAGGGACCTTTCTTGGGCAAGCACAGCGATTTATGGTGCATTGGTGCTGCTCAGTGTTTCCCAGGGAGGGGCTGTGGCTTTAAGGCAGAGCAGGAATTCCTCGTTTCTCAACTTCACAGAGCATCCTTGAAATGCTACTTGTGCCATCTTGTGTTTTCCCTGCTCTAAATCACTTTAAGTGTTTTGTTCTCTCTGCCACCTATTTTTATGATCTCTCCCCTCCCTGAGCATACACACAGCCCCATATACACTGCATTTCTAGGCAGGCAAACCATCTTTCATGCTTTAGGAAGGCCAGCTCAGTCTAACACAGACATTCAGGCTTCTGACTCTCTGACTTGTTTAACATCAGCCAGGCAAAGATGAAGCTTTGATGACCACACCTTGCATGTTCTTCTGGTTATAACACTCAATACCAGACAAATGTGAGGTTTTTGTGCAGGTATCTCAGCCTCAGAGGTGTCACTGCCCTGAGGAAAGGTGTCTGCCTGGGAGGTCTGAAGGCAATTTCCAGCTTACAGTGAGGTCCTGCCTCTAAAAATGTGAGCATTGCACTGTTCTGCTGGTAACCTCAAACCTCTGGGAACAAATAATTGCTCAGAAAACCTGGGATTGTCTCCTTTGCTTAAAATCCTTAGTCAGGGTGAATTTAAAAAGCCCAAGCTGGAAGTAAATCGGCTGGGAATAAAGCAATAATCCATTCCTGGCTCTGGTTCAAAGTTTATCCATAGATAATTTTTTCTGGCAAATCCTTCTATATTTAAGCAAAGTATCAGTGAGCACCTCCTGTTCTCCTTCAACCATGTTTTTTTGGCATTGTCAAGGAGCCAGGATGACCACTGGCCATCCCACAGGGTGGCAGAGAGCTTCCCAGGAGGTGCCTTTGCCCTGTGAGCTTGGCTGGTGCTGATGCCTTAAATGGCTCCCTAGAAACAGAGAGCAGGCAGGAATAAAGGAATCAAGGAGGGATTGATTGGAAAGGCCTTCAGAGGTACACTCTGGCCTCCAGAGGCTCCTGCCTCAGTGCATCCCAACATGGACAAGGACAGCTCCCGAGTTCTTCCCACTTGGATCTCAGCATCAATTCCCCAAGCAGAAGCCAGGCAAGGATGGAATTTGCCCAAGCTTGCCCCCCTGTCCCCAAGATTGAAGTTTGCAGTTCTTGTTCTGAGTGTCCTTGGAGAGCAAGTTAGAGGTTTTGTTATGTCTATCTTAGCACACAGAACAGCATTTAACGAGCTACAGAAAACTTCAGAGTCACACTAGCAGTACAGGATTGGAAAAATACAAAAGTTAAAACCTAAGGCTCTGATTTTTTAGCCTTTCTGAATGGTTTGCATTTTTGCAATGGAGTCTCTTATGCATTTAATGTAAGCAAAGCAATGTTTTTATAACTGTTTCTTTTGTTTTGCATTCTTCTGAGAAGGAGGAGAAAATTGATGGACTTATAATTTGACCAGCGTGGTTGGAGAAGAAACAACCTCATCCTCCAATCCATGGGCATTGTGAGAAATCTATATACACGATTATAAAAATTGTATATTTTTATATAATAGTCAGAAAATTAACCTGTCTCTTTTCCCTGCTTGGAACAGGCTCTCCCTGTGTTGTTCATTTTGTGCTCTATAATGACACAGGGACACCTTCCACTGTCCCAGGCTGCTCCAAGCCCCATCCAGCCTGGCCTTGGATGAACAAAGCTCCTGAGAAAATGGGAGAGACTCTACAAATCCTGATATTTAACTGAAACCTTTTACTGAAATGTGGTTTCTATCAGCAGACAATCCAGTCTGTGAGTCTGAGGAGCTTTGCAATTGGACTGCTAATGACAGCAGGTTATTTCTTGCATTTTTATGCAGTTCAAGCTGAAAATTGGGCCAGTGCTGAGCGAGAGGAGCAGCCCTTTCTTGTTGAGTTTCCTGGTCTCACAAGGAAGTCTAAGAGCAGTTTGCTCTGAGCGTGGACCTTTCTCATTCCAGCACAGCACTTTCCCTGTTATCTTGCTCGAAATAAATAAGGTAAGATCAAAACCAGAAAATGAAGATGCAGCAATCAGATAGGGCTGTTTACACCTCGGGCTCAGTGGCCTGAATTTAGCACAGGTTTGCAGCAAGTTGCCAACTTCCTCACTCCTCCTCTGATTCCTGATTATTATTTTTTTCCATAATGCTCTGGCACCCCTCGCTCGCAGGCATCGCTTTGAACTCCAGCTACTGCCTTGTAAATGAGACTCCAGACTGGAAAGAAGAGCTTGAAAACAATGACCTGAGGCGCCTCAAAGCTGAAGAAAGCGAGGAGAGGAAACAGAGATGGGATTGCTGGGGTTGGGCTTTCAGCTCTCACCACTTCCCACCCTATCTCGTTGTCTGGGGCACCCAGTGCTCCCTGATCAATAGCCAGGACATCCTGGCACAGGAGCCACCACTGCAGCCAGGACTGATCCCTCCCTGGGTGGTGCAGCTGGGCTGAGGATCACACACTAAGGTTGGAAAGATCATCAAGTCCAGCTTCCAACCAAACACCAGCATTCACTCCAAACCAGGTTGCAAAGTGCCACATCCACACATCTTTTGGATCCCTCTGGGGGTGAGGACTCCACCACCTCCCTGGGCTGCTGTGCCAGTGCTTAACTACTCTTACAAGTGATGAATTTTTCCCTGATATCCAACCTGAACCTCTCCTGTTACAACTGGAGGCTGTTCCCTCTCCTCCTGTCCCTGTTCCCTGCCAGCAGAGCCTGACCCCCCCCGGCTGCCCCCTCCTGTCAGGGACTTGTGCAGAGCCACAAGGTCCCCCCTGAGCCTCCTTTTCTCCAGGCTGAGCTCCTTTCCCAGCTCCCTCAGCCCCTCCTGGGGCTCCTTCTCCTTCCCAGCTCCATTCCCATCCATGGACAGAAGTGCTCCAGGGAGAGCTTGGCATCTCCCACCGCCCCTGCCTCCATTGGCAAACGTGCCCTGCTCCTTTTCCCGCCTGAAAAACCACAGCAGACCACCCAACGCCAGCACTGCCTTCAAAGAGAGGCAAAAACTGGGAAAACCCATCCCAAAGTCGCTGTGTGCAGCCCCTGTGGCAGACTGTGGAAGGTTAGTGAGTCCTGGCACGTGTGAGCCCCTGCTCCAGGGCATCCTGCCCCTGCTCCAGGGCATCCTGCCTCATGCCGGGACACTGAGAAGTGCCTGGGGGCATCTGGAAGGGCAAACGTGGCCCTGTGATCCTGCACCTGGATGCCAGCAAGGATTGCTCTGCAGGCAGTGCAGAGAGGAGGGAGCAGCCTGGGAACTCTCTATCTGATGTTTCTCATGCCTCAAAACTCTCCTTGTTCCATAAATTAGGCTCTCAGTGAGGAAACTGAAGGAGGTGTTTTATGGTTCTGAAGTCTCTGTCACTCAGAGTGATTGCCAGGCAGCCAGCACGTGTCTGAGAGGGTCTGCAGCAATGAACAGTGGGGCTGGGAGAGGGGACAGCTGCAAGGGACAGTGGATGTGCCACTGGCACCTCCTCATGGCCCCCTGGACGTGAGGGTGCTGGCACCGAGCCCTGGATGATGAAGAGCCTTGGAGGCCAGGGCAAGCTCGGGGTCTGCCACAAGCAGGCAAACACATTATCAAAAGAGCTGTAATATTTACATTTTTCTCAACCTGAGAACAATTCTGATGGACTTGGTGCTGCAAGAATTGGTGAGGCAGAGAATGCCTAAAAGAAATCTTTTTCTGGGTTCCCAACAAGGGCAGGCTGTGCCTCAGCACATCCTCTCCCCATCTCCAGTGATGTTCCCCTCAGGAACCTTCTCACCTACAAGGATGGATTTCATTTCCATGAATTCAGTCCATGGTTTTGGACAGTGATGCTTTCACTCCTGTTTCAGAGTGCCCCAAATGCCTTTGGTGTGGTGTGGTGCCAGTGTGGGGAATGAAAACTCATTTCCAGCTGAGCCCCCAGGGCTGATCCATGGCCTTGGCTCCCACTGGGATATCGCCCAAGAAGGAAATTCAAGCGAGCACTGGAGGAAATAAAGATTCCTCCTTCATTACCTTTATTGAAATACGTTTATGCTAAAGCTGCACTGTGTGAAGCTGCTTTGAATGTTGCAAGGGAGAGACAAATCTGGGCATTAAGCACCCCCCTGCAAAGGATAATTGAAATCAATGGAGTTGTTGTCTCCCTCTGGCACTGGTGCAGATGCAAAGGGATGCTGCTGAGATCCTGCTGACACGTTGGAGCATTCTGGCAGCAGCTGTGGCTCTCAGACATTCCCTCAGCCCCAGGGACTTTCAGTGAAGGCACCAGGAGCTGGAACATCAAGAGAAGGCCAGGAGAGACTTTTTCTTGAATTAAAAAAAAAAAGAAAGTTTTTAAAATTTAAAGAATCACTCCCGAGTTCAAAAGTCTCAATATGTTCTTAATACACTCTGCAGAAATCCACCCTCTCACTGCAGCCACAAGGGAGTGAAAAATCACTCAGCTGCTCCTCTGTATCTCTTTATTTTTTATGTGTTTTCACTCCTTTTCCCTCCAACTTCCTGTGATTTCCAGACCTTGTTGAACACTGACAATGCCTCTCTATTATTCCAGCATCTCTAGCCTGCTGTCAGTCAGACTTCAAATCCAGTGCCTACAACTCCCTGTTTCTGCACTCCCTCTGTGCTCACAGAGCTCAAAAGCAGCAAGGTGTTTTTTAAAGGCTCCTCTTCATTTTGCTGATCCTCTCCCCTGGAAAATCCCTCCCTCTCCCAAAATCTCTGCAGTGGATCTTTACCTTCCAGCTCTCCTGCTGCAGGAGGGGGAGGAGATCGTGTTCCTGACTCCAGGCTGCCCCAAGGGAGATGTTCTCTTTTCCATCAGGGTGAGACAGGCAGAGCAGGAAGGGCTTTGAGAAGAAAATGTTTTCAGCAGTCCCTGGGAAGGAAAGAGAAGATGAGGAGGTCCAGGCCTTCCAAGTCCCCTCCTGGGGTACTTACAGAATAAAAACCTCATTATTGCTCTCCAGAAACAATCTCAAATCAGATGGACTGAGGGGAAGGATTCCTCAGCCCACAAGGAGTTTTGAGAGTTACTCTTCAAGGGCTTTGGGATGGAAATGTGCATTCCAGCTATGGCCAAAAAATTCTCCTCTGGTTGTCTCAGTGCTTCTCTATTAATTATAAATTAAATGGTTAATTGTAAAATAAAAGGTTTTAGTAATTGCATGCCTGGGCTTTGCAAAGGGGTTGTGTATTGCTTGTAAGCACTGTGATGAGTGTGAGGACAATGTTTTCCTTGATATAATGAGATTAATTGCAATTAAGGAATTACAGTGTAATGGGCTGAACAGAGTGCGTGATAAATAGATGGAAAACTTAGAATCGTGGAATCACTGACTGGTTTGGGTTGGAAGGGATATTAAAGAGCATCTCATCCCACCCCTGCCATGGCAGGGACACCTCCCACTGTCCCAGGCTGCTCCAAGCCCCATCCATCCTGGCCTTGGACATTTCTAGGGATCCAGGGGCAGCCACAGCTTCTCTGGGCACCCTGTGCCAGGGCCTGCCCACCCTCCCAGGGAAGAATTTTTTCCCAATATCTCATCTAAACCTCCTCTCTTTCAGTTTAAAGCCATTCCCTCCTGTATTGTCACTCCAGACCCTTTTAAACCTTCCCAGTGATGAATCTGAGCTGTGAATCCCTGCCCATGGTGAGAAGGATGCTGGAGCAAGGTCCTGCAAGGATGGGCACGTGGGCTCTGTGCTGTTCAATATTTGTACTGGGGACCCAGGGGAAAGTATAAAACAAGCTCTGATCTCTGCTCTGTGTGACAGGGACAGCACCCAGGGAATGCTGGAGCTGTGCCAGGGCAGGGTCAGGCTGGATATCAGGGAAAGGTTCATCCCCAGAGGGTGCTGGGCACTGCCCAGGCTCCCCAGGGAATGGGCACAGCCCCGAGGCTGCCAGAGCTCCAGGAGCGTTTGGGCAGCGCTGCCAGGGATGCCCAGGGTGGGGCTGTTGGGGGGTGTGTGCAGGGCCAGGGCTGGGCCGGGTGATCCTGGGGGTCCCTCCCAGCCCAGGATATTCTGTGACTCTGTGAAAGGTTCAGGTAGCAAGAAGTTGATGGAGAGATCTTTCTGCTGCTGGGAAGCAGAGTGACTTCTTTGGGAAACTGTGCACTGAAATGGGGATGGATGTGGAGCCATTCCCACTGGAGAAAGGCTGGAAGGGAGACACGGCTGAGCTGGGAAGCAGCGAGATAGGGAAGGAGTGAGGGGAATCAGCCCTTGGAGCCCACGGCAGTGCCCCAGCCACAGGCGTTCAGTAACAGCCACCACCGAAGGAGGGCTCCCCTAAACCGGAGGAGAGGTTTAGGAATGGAGGAGAGGAGAGGAGAGGAGAGGAGAGG
>VZTN01027120.1:1110462-1120958 GCA_013400515.1 Erpornis zantholeuca | reverse complement strand
AAAAACATCACAGTCAGGAGCTGTGGCTGCCCCTGGATCCCTGGCAGTGTCCAAGGCCAGGTTGGACAGGGCTTGGAGCAGCCTGGGACAGTGAAAGGTGTCCCTGCCAGGGGGTGAAAGGAGATGATCCTTTCTGGCCCAAGCCATTCCATGATTCTATAATTTTAGGGTGTAGTTCCATGCTAGAAACCCTTGGGCTGCCACCAGCTGAGCTGGTGCCTTGGGAGGGTCATTTAAGCCTGAGCATCAAGACCCTGGAATTTCCTGCCTTCCCCCCTGGCAAGGATCTTCACCCCCAACTCTGTGAGTTCAGAAAACACAGAATCACAGAATGGTTTGGGTTGGAAGGGACCTTAAAGCTCATCCCATTCCACTGCCATGGACAGGGACACCTTCCATTATCCCAGGCTGCTCCAAGCCCCATCCAGCTTGGCCTTGGGCACTTCCATCACTAAACTCATCCTCTGGACACTGCTGGGTTCAGATGAGAACAGAGAACAGCACAGCCTCTCCCTACCCTGTGTCTCCTTTGGGTGAAATGTGGGAATTGGCTCTCTGGGATTGAACCCTGGAATTCACAAGGCTCTGGAAAACACAAAGCTCTCTAGATTCTAATCACTGATACTCCTTGTTCCTGTTCAGACCTGTAGGACTGAGTTTCTTTGTGCTGGACGTGGGCTGGGTACAGATTTATGGGTTCTCCATATTCCTGGTCCACCCAAAGGCCCCTGGCTCTGCTGCTTGTTGCAGGGCAGGACAGTCAGTCCCTGAATAATTCGTGCCTGCTGCTAGGGCACTCATTTCATATTCATCTGCTAATCTGCCTGGCCACATATATTAAGGACTTTAAATGTGATATCTGCTATTAATCCTGGTGCTGAATTATGAATTTGCCCTGGCAGGTTAAAGTGCTGCTCTCACAGGTCTGTCCACGGAGCTGCTCTGTCACTCCTGCTGTGTCCTGGAGCCTGCTGGAATAACCAAGGGAAAAGGTTAATTGGGAGCTGCTCTGAGCATCACTCTGGTTAAAGACCTCGGTGTTGGGGTATTTACTCAGCTGAAGCTCTCAAAACCTCTGCCCCAAAACCTTGTATTAGAATCTGCTCTTTTTTGAGCTGAGCTGTGCTTACAGCTCAGGGCATGCTATAAAAACACACCTCAGAGGGCTTCCAGAGCCTCTGCCACCATGGAAAGTGGGAGTAATGCTGCCTAAAAACACACAAAAAATGGAGGTTTCTGGATCTCTGCAGTGCTTGTTGTTTGCATTGACTTCTGGGCAAAGATCCGTGGTGCTGCTGACCTGGCTGGGATCACAGAACCACTGAGGGGTTTGGGCTGGAAGGGGCTGGAAAGATCAGCTCATTCCAACGCCCCTATCCCATTATCCTCAAACCATGCCAGGCTTTGCCTGTCAGCAGCTGGCACTGCCCAGAGGGCTGCAGAGAGGCTCAGACAGCCCCAAAACCAGTGTGTCCCCTCTTGCCCAGGCCCTGGCAGGAAGGAGCCAGTGACACATCCATTCTGCAGAGCTGTGTGAATGCTCTCAGCCTTCATTAACTCCTGCCTGGGTTATTATTCTGCTCCCTCTGGGATTTTTCCCACTCCTGCCGCTGTCAGCAGCGTTTGTCAGCCTGCTGCACCAATACCTGTGCTTTTGCCTTCTTGCCCCTTACTAGCTTGGGGAGAAAAGGGAGATTTGGTGGTTTCGTGTCACATTAGAGACTCAGGAAGCTTCTCCACACCTCAGCAGCCCGGGGGAGACAAGGCTTTGCTGCCTGACCCAGGTCTAAGGGATGTACGTGGCTGCACAGAGGCGACCTGGCAAGCCCTTTGCTCTCTGCACTGATGCCATGAGCTGTTTTCTCTGTTGCTGAATATAAACAACAAAAAAAGAACAGCCCAGGGAGATGAGATGTGGGGAGCTGGAGAGGTTTGCTCCGCAGCAAGCAGCAGCACAAAGTGTTTAAAGGCTCACACTGTCAGTAATCGATGCTCCTATTAGGTGCTTCCCTTTTTCTGTGGATCTCAAGCTACCTAATTGATACCTAGCCTTTGAATCAGTTCACAATTCACTTATTCCTTTATCTGCTGCTGGAGAGCTGATGTGGACACTCAGAACCCCATTGCTCCTCTGTCAATACCCACTGCTCCTCTGCTTCTCCATGTGGAAGTGAAATTAGGGATACTCAAGATTTTTCGAGCCTGTGAAGGTATTTTGGGAAACCTGCAGCAGAAATGCTCCATTCATGTGCTCAGCCCAGCAGGTTCTATAGCCTCAGACTGGAGCAGCAGTGCTGGGGGATGCTTTAATTGCTTCTTAATTGTTAGAAATCCTTACTGCTCTGAAACAGGAAGAGTTTCTGTTTGCCCTGGGTTTCAGCCTTCTGATTGTTTTGAAGATTTGCTCTGCAGTTCTCACAAAACTCTTCTGTAAACAAAAGCTGTGTTTCTGTAACTGTTTTCTCTTGTTTTCCTTCCATTCCTGATAGAAGAGGTTTTTGATGGACTTCTGTCCAAACCAATAAAGTTAGATAAGAGAAGATCTCACTATCCAATTCAATTTTTATACAAAAAATTGTATAAAAGCTGTGAAAAATTAAACTTCCTTCTTCTTCTTCTGCCACCTGCACCATGTGTGTGTGTGTGTGTGTGCTCATTTCGTGCTCTCTAGTGACAAGTTTCCACTCCAGGATCCGAGGAAGCCCTTCAGCCTTTTTCCAGCCTTCTCTCTAACCTGGGAGCTGCCACCCCTTGTTTTACCAGCCACCAACCTGTGTTGGTTTGTACAAGTGAAAAGCAGAGCAAAATTCCCAAAATCTTCAGGGGTTTGGGAATTCGGCCAAGCAAAATCCATGGGGAATCCCCAAAATTCCATGGGGAATCTCATGGAAAGAGAGGTTTGTGTTCCAGCCTGCACTGGGCTGCAGGAACAGCCACAAAGTGACCAGAGAGAATTGCTCCATGATTAACAACCCCAGGAGCAGCTTAATAGATAAAGGCATTCCCTTTACCTGGAATCTGCTCTGGGACTCACTGCTGGAGACCTTGGATGAGCTGAGCCAGGGGGTAATTGCTAATTAGCATGGGTTATTGTTAATTAGTGAGCCAGGGACTGGAGGTGGCTGCTGAAGGCTCTGTGCTTTCCCCAGATCCTTCTGATGCCTTAGGTTTTACCTTTTCTATTTTTCTAATCCTGTACTGCTAGTGTAGCTCTGAAGTTTTCTGTAGCTTGTTAAGTGCTGTTCTCTGTGCTTAGGTAGACAAAACAAAACCTCTAACTTGCTCTCCAAGGACACCTAGAAACAAGAACTGTAAACCTTCATCTTGGGGAGAGGGAGGCAAGCTTGGGGGAAATCACATCATTGGCTGAGTTCTGCTTGGGGAATTTATGTTGATATAAAAGTGTGAAGCTCTTTTAACTGGAGGAGTCCATTTTGGGATCCAATGAGGCAGGACGCTCTAGACTCCAAAGTGTGCACCTGAAGGCCTTTCAAATAAATACCACCTTTATTCCTTTATTCCTGTCTGCTCTCTGTTTCTAAGTAGCCAATTTAAGGCATCACTTCCTGGGATTTCATCCTGCCTGGGAGCCTGGGAATGGTGGTGTCACTCATCCTTCCTCATCCCAAAGGGCTCGGACGTGTCAGAATGTGGGAGGTTCTCTGGTGGGATCGGCCCTGGGGGTAACAGATAAACTGTTCTTGGGTGAGTATGGTGCAGGGAAACGACATCTCTCCTCTGGAGTGCCTCTGAGCCCATGTTTTAACATTCATCTTTAGCTCCTCTCAAAGAAACAACAGCAGAGCCATCAGGGAGAGATCTCAGTGCATGCTGAGATGTTGCTGAGCCACTCTCAGGTCAGTTCGTGCTGCTGCTGAACTCATCAAAGTTATGCTGCCTCTGCAGAGGGGACAATCCAAACAGCCCAGTAACATCCTGAAGCTCTTCCTGAGGATCTGCTCAGGGAACAGGGACCCATGGCACCTCTCTTATTCTGTGGTTCATACTTCAAACCCCTTTGCAGAGGCAGGAGAATCACCCAGTTCCAGCTTGACCCAGGAGTGTCAGTGCAGCTGCAGGTCCCAGGATATTAAAGAAGTCAAGAGAAAGCAGCAAATGCATGTGCCCAGGTTAAAATGCATCCCTTCTGCCAGTGAAGGGCAACATCCCATAGCTGACACCACCCTGCCAGCAACAAAAACCCTCACCAGCACTTCTGGGCTGTACAAAGGGCACAGAGCCTCAGTGCCAGGGCAATGCACAGCCCCAGCATGGCATGGAGCATCTCCCGTGGGACTCCTCCTGCCTCACTGAGCATTGTCCATGTCTGTGCACATCCCTGCCTCCCCAGCTGTGCCCTGGTGGCCCAGGAGGCTCCTGGGAGTGACCTGCAGCTGCTGCACAAGCTCACCACCTCTGCATGGTGCTCTCTGTGACACCAGGGTGGCACAAGGACATGGCAGCCCAGGCAAAGGCTGGCACTGGCAGCACCCCGAGGTCCAAACGATTCGGGGGGCATGGCAATGATGTTGAGGAGATGAGCCCTGGTTTCCCAGGGGTTTGCTAACAAAAATTTAGAGTTTATAGATTGAAGATCAGAAGGCTTGTTTTTATTTATAGGTTTGATATATAGATTAGATATTAATAAAAAGGAAGGAAAAAGAGAGAGAAGAGATTTTTCTAGCTTGATTTGGCTGTAGGAATCTTCTGCATTTGTGTGAACAGACAGTTCCAGTGTGTGTACAACATAAATTATGAAAAAACATTTTAAAATAGACATTTTCTTTGGTTAAGGAGATCACATTTTCAAAAACAACTGTAATATGTACATTTTTCTTCACTTGAGAACAATTCTGACGGGCTTGGTGCTGCAAGAACTGGTGAGGCATAAAATGCCTAAAAGAAATCTTTTTCTGAATTACCAACAGAGGCCCTTATTTAGAGCCAGAGCAACAGAAAAGACTCCATTCTCAGAGATCATCAGAAGGCTATTTCTTTTATAAAGTTTTCCATTGGCCAAGGGAAACCTTTTTTAAAATATCTATTAATGTTTACCTTTTTCTGCATGGGGAATATTATCCACAGGATCTCTGACTGACCTTGATGCTGTAAGAATCTCTTTCAGGCAAAAATGCCTGAAAAATCTTTCATGGGTTTCCATGAGGGGGTGTGAGTTTTGAAGGGTTAGAGGCAGCCTCTGCTGTGCAGGATTTTTCTCCTCTCAGTTTAGAAAGTGTCACCTGTGGTAGGACAAGAGGAACGAGCTGGGTTGGTGTCCCAGGGAGTGCAGGCAGAGCCCAGGCAGCTCCCTGGGATGGAATCCCCCTGGTTCCAGGCTGGAGCAAGGGACAAGGAGCTGGGCCAAAGGGAAGGGTGGCAGAGGGAACTGCCCCTTTTTACTGGGGCATGCAGGCTGGGAGAGGCTGCAGGTCTTGGCCATGGACACGAGCACCTGGTCATGCCAGCTTGTGGCTGGGCCACCCTCCCACCTCACAGATCTGCCCAGGCCACAGAGCAGATGTCCCTGTTGTTGTATCTCATGGCCAGGTTTGGCCTCTTGCAGCATAGAAATGACTCCAGATTTTCAGAAGGCAAGATATCTTCTTTAGTTCATGCATTTATCATGCAAAGCAAACAGACAAAGAGGACAGAGAGATCTCTAAAACCAGACCCAGGTGCTCTCTCTGACCTGGAGCAGCTTCCAGCCTGCCCTGGTCAGGAGCAGAGAGTAGGAGCAGAGCTGAACAAGGCACAGCTACCCTTGGCTATTCTGTGAACTCCTCTCTCACATCATTGCTCAGTCACAGGGAATTCAGCTAGAAAAACAAAGTAACAAACACCTTCAGTGAGTTTCCCAAAGCATGAGATAGTTTACACTTCTAGCTGTGGGGAGATAATGATTCAAATCTCTCCCTTCTAGTTTCTCAGCCCTGTCTCATGAGAATGTAACTTCTTCTCACAAACAGAGCGAGAGCTGGAGAATTTCTCCCTGACCAACTTGTCAGCATCCACACCCTGTCCCCTGTCCCCTCGGTGGCCATATCCCCCCTGGCCCTGCTGTGGTGTGCTGTCCCCCCTGAAGCAGGCAGCATTCCTGAAGCTCTCCCTGTATCCCAGCACTAATCCCTCTCCCTGGCTCTGTGAGCACTGATCTGGCTCTTGTTGTTGGGTTATTTATAGTAACTCTGCCAAGTGTTTTGGAATCAGGAGAAGGGCACGGAGCTAAATACAAAAGCATCACCTCGTGAGAGCTGACATTTCAAACCAGGGATCTCATTACCCGACCCGAGGGAGACGGCAAATGTCAGGGAAAGCTCTTGGCTCCGTGCTGTGGCTCCAGGCTGCTGGCTGTGGCCTTGGCAGGGACAGCCCAGAGCCTGGGGGGACACCTCCAGCACCCCTTCAGAGGGTACAACCTGTGCTGCTTTATCCAGGGCTGCCTGGGAACAGCTGCCAGGTGAGGATGGCTGTGCTCTCGACACAGGATCCTGCTCCACTGCTGAGGAGATGTGGCTCTGTTCTTCAGTTCTTCCCTGTGGTGGTGACTTGCTGGTGGGCTTTGAGAAATTTCAGAGAAATGCAAGTCGTTTTTAACTTGTTCTGAAATCCTAAGGGGGGTTCTGTAGCTTCCCAGGAGAAAGCTTGGATGAAAGAATGTAAATAAGAGAAATGTTTATGGTAAGGTGATTGCCTTGACCAATGGAAGTTCTCCTCTCTGTTCTTGTTGTGGATTCTTGGCTAGGACACAGTCAGACACACACACACACACAGATGATCTCTCCAACCTAACGTGGCTGGAGGGAGAAAGATTTGTTCTGTTTTCTTGATATTATTAATAAAGCCTTCTGATTTCTGATCCTCAGTCAATGGACATGAGTGGTTTGTGGAAAGGCCCTGGGAAAGCAGGGCTGCCTCCTTTCTACACTTCCCTACACAAGGTGACTCTGTGTTCATAGCTTGAAATCAGAAGGCTTATTTATTATCAATATTTTATCAAGAAGAAATCAAATTTTCTTCTCTCTAGCTTCTTAGCTCGAAAGCGTCCATGTGTCTGTCCCAGTGAGCAGACAGTTTCTGTGTGTCTACAACCTAAAGTATGAAAACACATCTAAAAATAGAAAATTCTCGTTGGTCAAGGAGAACACATTATCAAAAACAAGTGTCATATTCACATTTTCTCTCCTGAGAACAACTCTGACTGACCTTGTGCTGCAAGAATCTTGTCAGGCAGAAAAATGCCTAAGAATTTCTTTTCCTGAGTACCACACTCCATCCCATGTTTGGGTTTGTGTGTTCCTGTGGCAGTGAGGCTCCGTGTGCTCTCCCTTTCCCCAAATCCATCACTGCCACCATCACTGCCACCCTCAGACCCTTCCAGTGACACCAGGAGGGTCAGACACATTCCTAGACCTGACCACAAGTATTTCCAGCCAGACCTGGTGTGAAGAGCCATTTCCCAGCCTGCTTTTTCCTCGCAGAGGAATTCCAGTGCTGAGCTCGTCTGGGCTGTGTGAAATAGTGCAGCTCCCCAGAAGCCCAAGTTAATATTCATGCTCCGTGCAGAATTCCGAATACATCCAGGATTTCAAAGGCATCCACCTCTCATCAGCCACGTCAAACTGCCTTGACAGCTAATGAGGGAGGCACAGCCTCGAAAGCAGCAAGTTGTAACTGAATAAATATGATAAACAACCTGTTTCCAGATGGCTTTTTATGTAAAACTATTTATGCAGCGTTGATAGATGGCGAATTTTATGCCAATAAATCCTCGTATTTTAAAACATTTGCCTCCTTAATTGCCCAGTTTACATGTAAAATATGTTTATGTGCATTGCTAAGTCGAAAAGTGGCCTGGGAACAGGTCTGGAGTGAGTAAGCAGTGCTCCTGTGCTGGCCCATCTGCCTGGGCTCCCGGGAATGGTGTCACAGGAATGTCACTGGGAAGTCTGGTACTCAACAGGAGCCAGACTCTGATCACAGGAGCACAAGTGTGGTTGTTAAGCTCCTGTCTGTGGCTCAGAGGTGTCTGGGGGGAGTCTGGGCCCTTGAGCACTGCTGGGGAGGTGCAGCTGGGGATGGATCCAGTGCTGGGAGCAGGGCAGTGCTGTAGGGGTGGGTGATGGTGCAGCCTCTGCTTCACCTCCCTAAAATCCTATCAGGGAATCCCCAAATGGTTTGGGTTGGAAGGGACCTTAAAGCCCACCCAGTGCCACCCCTGCCATGGCAGGGACACCTTCCACTGTCCCAGGCTACTTCAAGCCCCAATGTCCAGCCTGGCCTTGGGCACTGCCAGGGATCCAGGGGCAGCCACAGCTGCTCTGGGCACCCTGTGCCAGGGCCTGCCCACCCTCACAGGGGAGAATTTCTTCTTAATATATACTCTGAGCCTCTTTCAAGGTGGGCCAGCTGTGTTTTGGGAAGAGGTTTTCATCTGACCACTTTGTGCTGTCCCCTAGAAAGAACTCATCCTGCTTCTCCGTGCTTTACCAAGCTCTGGAGCCAGCCAAACCCCTCTGGAAACACAAATGTTATGCAGATATTGAAGCAGGAGGCTCTGAACATCACCTAGCTCTGCTGCTGAGCCTTGACCCTGAACCACCAACACCTCTGCAGACTACAGGGCACCTTTCTGCATCCCCAGGAGCTGAGCAGTGGCAGGAGCAGGAGAGACAGAGCCCTGTTAGCCTCTAATGCAATTAGTTCGTGGTGTATCTGTATTCTTGTTACTGGCTATTTGCTCTAATGGGCTCAATGATGTACAACATTAACATAAATTTACACCAAGCAGAGTTATTCCTTTGGAAATGTTTGCTCATTTAGGATTGTTGGTCTCAACTCTACAGTATATGGGGTGTTTTATTTAGCCTCTAACTCATTTATTGGGTATTTATAGAAGAGGGCTTTCCTGAGCAGTAAAACCACAAGGCTTTGCACACAACAGCTCTGTCCTTCTGACAGGTTTATTTGGGTTTATTTCTCTGCAGGAGAGCTTTGCCTCACTCTGTTTTCACCTCAGCATTGCCACTGAGGTCATTACCCAAAGTTCTGCCCTGTCACCGGTGATGTCCTGGTGTTGCCTTTCCCTGGTCTTAAAATTAAACCCCAAACACAGTTTATGAGGAAAAGGGGTTTTTATTTTGGTGTTTATTTCAGGATCCTTGGGTGCAGCACTTGGTCCAGGTGGAATGACCCAAAAATGCACACAATTATAGCCTTGCTAATTAACACATCTATCAAAGATCCCCCAGTGAGAGGCTGGAGTGAAGCCCTCGTTGTGAGGAACCTTCCCCCTGGCTGGGCCTGGCTGAGGTTCCCAAATGTGTTCTGGAGAGGCCCTTGGTGTCTGGGGCTCCCAGGATGTTTGCTCTCCTGGTTTAACGGTGCCGTGGGGCTGAGCTGAGTTCTCAGCCTTGGGGAGGTACAAGTGTGGGGCTAAAAGCACTGAGAGTGCATAAAACTATAAAAGAGTGTGTGAGAGTGGTGTAAAAGAAAAAGCAAAAAATCATCCTGGCATCACAGGCACCAGGGCCTGGCTGCTCCTTGCGAGGGCAGGGCTGGGCAGGAGCTCAGGGCACCTTCCAGGGAATGCTCCCCAGGCACGGCTGAGCTGTGTGGGCACCTCTGGCCCTGCACAGCTGAACCTGCAGGGCAGAGCTGCTGGGTCCCCTCTGGGAGCAGGGAACAACCCCTGCAGATCCCTCTGTTGCTGCTCTCTCTTCTCCAGCGTGGAGCAGGAGCCTCCACCACCCCCAGGAGCACCACCAGATCCGAGAGGGATCCAGCAGCATCAGCCCTGCCTCGCTTCACAGGGAGCGGGAAGGAGCAAGCAGGGAATCACAGAATCAAAGAATATCCTGGGATGGAAAGGATCATCCACAGAGATCACCCAGCCCAGCCCAGCCCCGCACAGACACCCCAACAACCCCACCCTGGGCATCCCTGGCAGCGCTGCCCAAACGCTCCTGGAGCTCTGGCAGCCTCGGGGCTGTGCCCATTCCCTGGGGAGCCTGGGCAGTGCCCAGCACCCTCTGGGGATGAACCTTTCCCTGATCTCCAGCCTGGCCCTGCCCTGGCACAGCTCCAGCCATTTAAAGACTTAGTGCCACCTTCTCTTCCTGGGAGAGCTCCAAGGATTTTTTGGCTTCAAGAGCAAATTCTGCACCCAGCCAGGCTCCCAGCAACCCAGGTGCCCTCACCCTGGTGAAAGAACTGAGTGTGACATCTCTTTTGCAAGGTGTGTGACACTGAGCTCCCTGAAAATGTTTCCCTAAACATTTTTGCTCTCAAAGCAACCTTTCCCCAGCAGAGGTGCTGGGTCTGGGTGCAGTGGGGGCCCTGTCTGGCATTAGAACCTCTCCCAAATTTTTCACAGAGCTACAGATTCAAACAAAGCCATCATAAAGGAAGATTGGGTTTGATGAAGCTCAAAAGCACAGGAAAATAATTTTTTGGAATAAATAATAAAATAATTTAGGCATTGTCAAAATGTCCCGTTT
>VZTN01027120.1:1054368-1107873 GCA_013400515.1 Erpornis zantholeuca | reverse complement strand
AAAAAAAAAAAAAAAAAGGAATAAAAAGAAGACAAAAATCTTGACTTTTCATCCTGATTTCCTAATTTGACCAGGATGCTGGTTCTGCTTTTTTTAAAATATGAAGACTTTTTTACCAGAAGAGAAAACCCTCCCCTGTTTCTGCTCCAGTTATCACCGTGATGGGCATTTTTAGATAAGATTTTGATGGGAGAAGGGGGTGGAGAGAAGTCCAGGACTTTCTGTGATAACTTGCAGCTCTTGACTGACACTCTGCATTAAAAACCTTTGAAGATCAGGATTTTTGGGACAGCCTAAACAGCACATGGAGCTCAGGAGGAAGCTGAGAAGGGGACAAGATGCTCCCACAGAGCATCCATCAGAGCTCCAGCGGGGACTGGGCTGAACTGGGATTGGCAGAGCACAGGAGATGCAGCCTCACCTCATGCCACCTCCCCAGGAAAGGGAACTGCTCCTGCAGCACCGAGCACCTCATCCCCCACCCCACCCCCATTTCCAGAGGGTCCCAGAGCCCAGGCCAAGGGAGGAGTGTGGGAAGGACAGCCCAGCCACCACCTCCTCCCATCTCCTTTGCCATCCCACGTTCCAGTGACATTTGAGAGCCCTCTCCGACTTTAAAACACATGGATTTTGACATTTTACTACTCGCCTGTCTCAGTTTTATGGTTATTAGGATGGGTGAAAAATTCAGGTTCCTGGAGGCTCCAGAGAAAACCTCAATTTCTCCAAAGGACATGAAAAAAAAATGGCTGCATCCCTGCAGGTGACAGAAGGAAATTTAGGACCATTCCAGGCTCTCAGATGCTTTGCAGAATGAGCATTCCAGTATCAGCAGCTCAGCCCCAAGTCCTTCCTGCCAACACCCACTCTCGTTTCACCCCTCTGTCCCCAGAGCCCAGGACACCCATCTGGGCTGTGGGCACAAGGAGACATCCAAATTCCTGTGAGAAAAACACTGAGGGGCTGGGGGTGTCCAGGGAAGGGAATGGAGCTGGGAAGGAGCTGGAGCCCCAGGAGAGGCTGAGGGAGCTGGGAAAGGAGCTCAGCCTGGAGAAAAGGAGGCTCAGGGGGGTGTGGTGGTGACTCTGGAGGGTTTTTTAAAAATTTCAGAGAAAGGCTGGAGAAATGCAAGTTGGTTTTAACTTGTCCTGAAATCCATTGCTAAGGGGAGTTCTGTAGCTTCCCAGGAGAAAGCTTGGATGAAAGAATGTAAATATGCTTTCCTTGACCAATGGAATGTCTTCCTCTCTGTCTTGCTGTGGATTCCTGGCTAGGACAGAGTCAGACACACACAGACACACAATCCCTGCAGCTGAACCTGCTGGAGGGAGAATGATTTGTTCTGTTTTCTTGATATTAATAAATAAACCTTCTGAGAAAATCTATGGACATGAGTAGTTTGTGGAAAGGCCCTGAAAAACCAGGGCTGCCTCCTTTCTACAGGGGGGACCTTGTGGCTCTGCACAAGTCCCTGACAGGAGGGGGCAGCCGGGGGGGGGGTCAGGCTCTGCTCGCAGGGAACAGGGACAGGAGGAGAGGGAACAGCCTCAGGCTGGGCCAGGGGAGGCTCAGGTTGAATATCAGGGAAAATTATTTCAGGGAAAGGGTGACCAGGCACTGGCACAGCTGCCCAGGGCAGTGCTGGAGTCTCCATCCTTGCAGGGATTTAAAAGCAGTGTGGATGTGGCACTTGGGGACGTGGCTTAGCAGGGCTCCTCTTTAGGAGGAGCTGGGGGGAAAGGAGCAGATCCCCCTGGGATTTGCCTGCCAGGCTGCACGTGCAGGGTCGGCTGCTCTGTCACGGCCACCTCGCAGCACAGATGTGGCTCCACACAGCTGCAGAGCTGGGGTAAACCTCCTTCTTCTTCTCTCCAGAAAGTCCCTGCTTTCTGGGAAGCATCTGGACAAACAGATCCCTGGGAATGCCAGTGGTTCAGGCCAGCTCCGTGGCCTGTGGGAGTCCATGGGGTTGCCTTTTGGGGTGGGCTCTTTGCCAAGACAGGGCTTCTTACAGGGCACCCCAGAATTGGTGTGGAAGGAGAAATGGTGGGGGGCGAGGGGAGTAGGAGGGGAAAGAAGAGATTTTGGTTGAAATTTTCCTGGTGAAGGAAAAGCTTTTATGTGATGTGTCCTAGAAGGGCCCAAAAGGAGCCCGTGCCAGGCCTCACCACCCTCAGGCCAGGCCTCACCACCCTCACAGGGAAGGAGTCCCAGCCACTGGGTGAGGAAAGGCTCCTGAGGAGGGGAGAACCCCAAACATGCTTCTCCAAGGCACCTCGTGTCTGTGTGAGTCTGGGCTCTGTGGAAATGCTTGGAAACACACCATGCCCTGGAGCAGGAATCCAGAACCATTTAGGGTGGGAAAGCCCTCCAAGGTCACCAGTTCCAACCCTTAACCCAGCACTGCCAAGCCCACCACTAAACCCTGTCCCCAAGTGCCACAGCCACGAGTTCTCTGAACACTTCCAAGGATGGTGATTCCAGCACTGAGGAGCCTGTTCCAATGCCTGACCACCATTCCAATAAAGAAATTTTCCCTAATATCCAAGCTGTTCCTGTGCTCTGCCCACCCTCACCCTGGCCTCTCCCACCTCCCCATCCTGAGCCAGGCACCACTCAGGGACCACAGGTTTTCCTGAGAGCCTGCCCCGATGACTTTCAAGCTTTTTCCGTGTATTTCTCATGAAATGGGATAATAAATAAATAATACAATTCTTTGGAAAGAGCACTAAGACCGAAAGCAAACAAAGGGGAAAAGCCAAAGCAAACAAACCCTCCATTATTTTAAAAAATTGCCTGAAAAGACAAAGCATTTCATTTTGGCTTGAGCCATTTTTGTACTGAGAGTAAGAAAAACAATGAGCAAAAAAACAACGAGCAAAAAAACAACAGCAAGAGCAAAGTGAGCTTCCCCAGCCTGTTGCTATATTACATACATTAATTTTCTTTTTTAGTGTTATCACTTTGAAACACAGAGGAGGAGGATGAAAATCCCTTTTGCAGATCTTGCTCAGACCCAGGTGTGTGGCCAGAGCTCGGGGTCCCCGTGGCCAGGAGGGCAAGGGGAGGTTTGGAGGGGAATGGAGAGGCCCAAGGCAGCTCCTTTGTGGAGCTGCTCCCTCCTCCTCTCCCTTCTGGGCTTTGTGGCATTTTCCACCTGGGGCAGCACAGGGCAAAGCCTCTGAATTCAGCTTTACTGCTGCCCGAATTTTGGCTCCCAAAATCTTCCTGAATAGGAATCACCAGGAGCAAACCCCAGCATTGGAGCCTCTCTCCCCTTCTGGGTGCTCCAGCTCAGGTGTGGAGCCTCCTGCTTGTTTGGGGGACACTCAACACAACTCCTGCTGCTCCTGCCAGCCTTTGCCCAAGCCCTCACGCTCCATGCACAGCTCTCTCCCCTTTTGCCCTAGGGTACAATGTGAGATGTGCCCAAAAGTATGGATTCTGTCACCAACCTTGTGAGCTGTTGGAACCAGGTGGGGCAGTGCTCCTGCCTCCTCCCTCAGCACTATCTCCTGTTCATGGCCCAGCAGTGCCTTATCTCAGAGCTCACCATCCTATGTGAGATGCTCTGCCCAGAGGGAGGAACCAAGCATTCCATCCTGGATATAAACTGAGATTTCGAACACCACAGCCTTTGCCACTGGATTTTACAGAGGACAAGAGCTACATAGCCACCCCTGGACCTCCTGAGGAAGACCAGACCTCTCTCCAGGATCACTGCTCCAACAGAACCACATCCATTACTTCAGGAGGACTGCAGCCACCATCTCATGGGACTGCTACTGCTGCCCTGACTGTCAGGGTGTCAGGTTGTATCTGACTCTGTCAGTTTAAACCAGTATTCCTCCTGCCTTGTTTCATATATATATATATAAGAATTGTTATTCCTACTCCCCATATCTTTGCCTGAAAGCCCTTTGATTTCAAAATTATAATAATTGGGAGGGAAGGAGGTTGCATCTTCCATTCCAAGGGAGGCTCCTGCCTTCCCTAGCAGACACCTGTCTCTCAAACCAAGACCCCTTTCAATCCTGCCTGAATCCCTTTAGCTACAACATCTCTACCATCCCCAGGCCACGCTGGGGCTTTGCTTGTTGTTCCTTCCCCACCTTCCCCAGCTCCCTGGCACTGTGTCCAATTAATGGGAGCAGCTCAGATCTCCCATGCACTTCCCTGTTTCCTGGTGCATGGCAGTGCCTGGGAAGTGCCCCAGATTTCCTCAGAGGATTTTTAATTATTGCTGCTGGAATTCATTCTCCTTCCCTTCCTCAAAAGCTCCCTCACCCCTCATCCACGTTTTCCTCTGAGGTACCACCAGCCCTGCTCGCCCCAATTAAATGCAGCTCTCCTAACCACTGGTGGGGGATGAAGCACAAAAATTGTTTCCCGCCCCACCCCACCCCCATCCCCTATTTTTTTGTTTGTCTGCTCTGAAGAACCACTTGTGGATTCTGGCTTGTATTCCCAGCGTCTGTAATTATGGGAACTGTCATCAGAGAGCAGAGAAATGGGCCTGGAAAATTAGAAACACTTGGAGTTTGGCTTGGAATATTTCAGTAAGAGCCTGAACCCAGGTTATCCAAGGCATGTGAAAGTGGCTGTGTGAGTAGGCACAAAAGGTGTCCTGATGGGCATGATTTGGGTGCAGACCTATAGCTAAACCCCAAAATGGAGAGGCTCAGTTTCCCTATCCCAGGCAGAGATTAATAACAAGGGAAAATGGACTCAGGCTGATCCAGGGGAGGCTCAGGCTGGACAGTAGGAAAACTTTCTCATTGCTCAATTTCCCATCCCCCATTTTCTCAATTCCTGATAATTTTCCAGGAAAACAGGGTCTTACCCACCCTCCCATCTGCACTGTGGACAAATTTCCTTTGATGAATACCCTGGAAAATGGACACCACTCCAGTGCCACTTCCCACCAGGTAAGGCTCAGGGTTAGAGGAGGAACATTCCATTTTAATCCAATCTTGGAGCCCATTTACTCCTTTCACACCTTTTCCTCCAGTTAAGCCAAGGCTTACATTTAAAAACTCCCCAGAAATTAAACAAAACAAGAGGCTGAGGTCACAACAGGCTTTGCTGTGGAAGCCTGCTAATGAAACCTGCTGCTGTTTGCAAAGCATTTCAGCTGGGAAATTCCCAGATTACATTTTTCAATTTATTTCTCCTTTTAATCCTACTCACCTTTTTCTGGCTGAAATTCCCGCTGCTGTTTCAAGGCATTTCTTGAATATTTGCTGCTATTTGCTCCTTCCCCTCTGAAGTGAATTTGAAGCCAGTGCTTCATGGTATGGAAGAGCACAAGGAAACCATATGGCAGCAGCCCCTGCTTGTCAGGAATTTGGATGGAGATGAGGAGGGGGCACAGAGAGACCTGAGGGGGATCTTGGCACAGCAGAGGTGACTGTGCAGAATCTGCCTTTGTCACTGAAAAACAGCATTAAAAGTGGCCTCATCCTGTACAGGAATAGGAAAGCCCCAATGAGATCCAGAATTGTTACAGACCTGGAAACAGGAAAAGATTGGAAACCAACGGGCACAGCCCTGCAGAGCAGAGATCCCATCTGGGAAAGGGAGGAGGGACAGGGTGAGCTGTCCCCAAGTGCCTTTTGGAGGTAAAAAGGGAGCTGGACATGACCATTTTTGTCCCCAAACAGCCTTGCCCCTCCTGCCCCCCACTGCTATGAGGCCATGCTCCATCTCCTGCTTCTCCCCCCTCATTTTACAGCTGCTTCCCTCCCTCTTTTCCTTCTTCCTCTCTCTTTGCTTCCCCTTTTTCTTTTCATTCTCTTCCTTCCTGTTGCCTGGGTTTTATCTGTGACTTTTAAAAACGGGCCCTGGCTGTAAAATTCACCGTATGGATTATCCATTTTTCAACAGAGTGCTCCTGACATTGTGTGGGGAGAGAATCCAGGAAGGAATATATAAAATACATAAAAATATATAATATATCTATAACTGTGATTGAGCAAACAGCACAAGCACTTCCTTCAGAGAATCCCTCACTGTTCACTAAAGAAAAACAGAGCCCAGACACTGAATCACAAAACTCCAGCTTAATTATAGACACGGAGGGTTGGAATTCCAGCTCTGCACTGCTCCTGCCTGGGTGTCTGCCCAGCCCAGGCAAGGAGCTGATGGAGCACTGAGCTGAGTAATTCCTCAAATATACTCCATTTAGGAAAAGGAGCAGCAGGAACCATTAACAATTTCAGTGTGTCGAGGAAACTGGGCACTTCATCCAGGGGAGGGAGGGAGGGAATCAGTCAAAGTGTTTTCATCAATGAGGGAAGAAAAATGGGCTCGAAGAGAAGAGAAATAGCAAGGACTTGGAGGCAGAGAGAAGGCAGGAGGAAAAGATGGGATTGAAATCTTCCTTCTCGTGAGAGGGACAGGGAGGAGGGAGAGGGTGGGAGCAATGTGGTGGAAATTGTGTGAGCTGTTAGAACAACTGGTGAATACATTTCAGAATTGACTTCAAAACATATTGCATCATTTAAATATGTCTCATAAAACCGAAAGGAGGAGGAATCTCTCCCCAGGAAGGGTGGCCAGGGGGTCCTTCCCCTGGCTTTAGGAGCTGCAGAGCAGTTTTGTTTCTCCCACAGAGCTCCCCAGCGTCTGAAGCTGTCACACTGCAGTGTGCTCGTGGTTTGTTACCTCATTATAGAGCTGACACAAGAGCACAGCCCCTGGGCTCAGGTGAAGCCTGACCAGGAGCCAAATAATGATGTCCCTGCTCCAAAGCAATTGTGTTTGTGGGCAGGTCAGACCTGAGACAGGAGAGGAGGGGAAGAAAAGGGATATGGGGGGACTCTGTGAGTGCCATGATACCTCCAAAGGGCAGCATTGGCATCTCAGGGAGCCAGCCCTGGGAGAGGGGAGCTTGGGAGCATCCCAGCACTGCTCTGGCACAGCTCTGGGGGGACTGGGGGAGGCTTTCCAAGAGAAAACCCAGGCACTCTCTTGGAACCCTTCTCTTTGGGATGATCCACCTGCAGATCCATCCCTTGCAGCTGCCTGATCCCTTGGGTTCTGGGGAAATATTTCCAGCAAGTTACAGGAATTGAGGCCACTCTCCTGGCAGGGACCTCCTTCTTGTCCCCTGAGCTCAGCTTGGGCCATGCCCTGTGCCAGAGCTGCCATGGGCAGAGGGCTGGGAAAGCACAGGAAAGGTGTTAGGGAATTCTCTGGGTCCTGAACCTCCTGCTGGCAGCTCATCCCCAGGACTCAGCTCCTTTCTCTGTAGCTTGGCTCCTGTTCTCATACACACAGACCTGAATTCTGTGCCCTGGCCTCTCCCTCCCCTCCGTTTGAGGAACATTTCATCTCAAACCTCAACCGTGGGATCTCCCTCCCCATTCCCCCTTTGATCCTGCTGGCTCCCTGTTTCTTTTCCTAATACAGGAGCACATTTAGCAGCTCAGGAGGAGCTAATGGGCAGGTTTCTCCATCATTCTCAAAACCATTAGTGCTCACATCTTCCCTCTCAGTAGGGCACATTTGTATGTTTAATTTAAGAAGGTTATCTGTCAAAAGTGATATCTCAAGGTAGCACTGAGCTGGATAAATATGTCAGAAACAATAGCTCCTGCTGAGAGGAACAAATGTTCTGAAAATTCATCCTTTGGAAGATTTCAAGACTGAGAAAATCAGCTCAGACTGGCAGGTCTGTCTCAGAGCCACTCACTGCTGCCCTCCATCCCCTCTGGCACCATCACCCCGGGCTCCTCCAGCTCCGACAGGGAGCAGTGCCTGGGCCAGGGCAGCGAGGATTCTGCTGGGCACAGGGACTCAGCTCTGGTGGGAAATGCTCAGAGGAAATGGGATTTACACACAGAAAGTGTCAGGGTTGGCTTTAGAACCTGGGGGTTGGGTCCTGGCAGTGATGCTTGCTGGAAAAAGGAGCCCAGAGCTGTGTGAGCACCTCTGACAGGTACAGGGGCAGGTGGAGATTTCACCCCAGCCATTAAGTGCAATTGAGATGTGGGAATCATGGAATATCCTGAGCTGGGAGGGACCCCCAGGATCACCCAGCCCAGCCCTGCCCCTTCACAGACACCCCAACAACCCCACCCTGGGCATCCCTGGCAGCTCTGCCCAAACGCTCCTGGAGCTCTGGCAGCCTCGGGGCTGTGCCCATTCCCTGGGGAGCCTGGGCAGTGCCCAGCACCCTCTGGGGATGAACCTTTCCCTGATCTCCAGCCTGACCCTGCCCTGGCACAGCTCCAGCATTCCCTGGGTGCTGTCCCTGTCACACAGAGCAGAGATCAGAGCTTCCTCTCTGCTGCCCCTCCTGAGGGTGTTGAAAACCACAGTGAAGTCTCCCCTTAGTCTCCTCCAGGCTGAACAAACCATGTGCTCCTCATGTTTCCCCTCCAGACCCTTCCCTATCCATGTGGCCTCGTTTGGATGCTCTCTAACAGCTTAATGTCTTTTTCTATATTGTGGTGCCTCCAGAAATGTTCTGGTCCAGATTTGTGCCCAGCCAAGACTGTTGTCTGCTGGCCCAATGTCTTCTGAGCCATAAAAGCCAAGCAGTAAATCAGATGGACTCGTCCCAAAGAGAGAAGCCAGGAATTGTGGCTGTCCCATGGTCACAGAGAGGCTGCAGTCACAGAAAGCCTCCCACTCCCAGTAACTGACCCTGGCAGGACTGCTTTGCACTGGTGCAAGCCTGTGCTTTCCAGCAGCCATCCCACCAGCTGGTTCCCTGCATCCAGCTGCAGTCATTCCATCCTTGTGCATCCATTCAATCCATCTGCACTCATTCCATCCATCTGCACTCATTCCATCCCTCTGTATCCATCCCTGTGCACCCATTCCATCCCTCTGCACCCATTCCATCCCTCTGTATCCATTCCATCCCTGTGCACCCATTCCATCCCTGTGCATCCATTCCATCCCTCTGTATCCATTCCATCCCTGTGCACCCATTCCATCCCTGTGCATCCATTCCATCCCTGTGCCTCCATTCCATCCCTGTGCATCCATTCCATCCCTGTGCACCCATTCCATCCCTGTGCATCCATTCCATCCCTGTGCCTCCATTCCATCCCTCTGTATCCATTCCATCCCTCTGCAACCATTCCATCCCTGTGCCTCCATTCCATCCCTGTGCATCCATTCCATCCCTGTGCACCCATTCCATCCCTGTGCATCCATTCCATCCCTCTGTATCCATTCCATCCCTGTGCATCCATTCCATCCCTGTGCATCCATTCCATCCCTGTGCATCCATTCCATCCCTCTGCACCCATTCCATCCCTCGGCATCCATTCCATCCCTGTGCATCCATTCCATCTCTCTGTATCCATTCCAAACCCTCTGCTCTGGATTGTCTCAGCCCCTGAAGCTGGGTGGGTCCCAGCTGTGTTCCCCCCAGTGTAAGGTGGGTGCAGGCTCTGGAACTCCTCTGGATGTCCAGGAGTTACTGCAACAGGAAAAACCAGCCCTGGGTGGCAGAGAGCTCTTCTGAATCAGGAGACAGCAAGGAGTGCATGGAATTCTCAGGTATATGTGTGAAAAAATTCACCTCTAAAGCTGGCAAGAGAAGGGGACACGTCCTCCTCTTTAATCCCACACTAAGACAGTGGAATTAAATATCTCCACAGCAAATAAAGTCAGGGACAATGAGAGTGGCAGAGATGCAGCAGCAGCCCCTCCTGGCTTCCAGGGCAGAGCACGACCCCTGTGACCTGAGTAGTGAATCCCACACTGGGGAAAGCAGCAGCAGCCCCAGGCCCAGCACAGACAAAGCCAGCTTGGCTTTTGAAGATGAATCCCTTCCTCCCAGAGGTCAGCAGGCTAATGACAAGAAATAGCAGAGCTGAAGGAGGTGATGGCTTCAATCAGGCAAGTGATTAAAACCAGGCTCTGGAGCACCCAAAGGTGCTGTCAGAAGTGGAGAGGAGAAAAGCCAGCCCTGGGTAAGGCTGAGGTCTTCAAAGCATTCCCAGCTGCTCAGCAGGTGCCAGAACAGCCCAACACAAAGCAGGGACATGGGACATTCACCCACCCAAAGGATGGGAGGGGCAAACTCAGCGCTGGAGGGGCAGGAATTATCCATGTGCCCCTGCTTTCCCTCCCCTGAGAGCACCCAGTTCAGAGCTCTCCTTTGGCTGCTGGCAAATGCTGGGTTTGGAGGATCTAGCACCACATAAAAGATGCTGTAGGTGCATGAGGAAAGGCACCATGGGCTTTTCCCAGTGGATCAGATTAACTCAGTGCCACACAGGGCAGTTCTGTGCTGCTTTACCCCAGCCCAGTCACTGGTCTGCAGCCCTTTGGTGTGGTCACTGCCTGTCCTTCCTGGTGCCACACAATGGCTGATTTTATCTTCCAGCTCTGCAGGAAGGTGGCCAGGTGCTGACAACAGGCTGGCATCGAGCTGGAGCTGCAGGGGGATTGCTCAGGTTTGGATTTCATGGGTGTGGAGAGAGGCTCATGCCTTTGCAGGGCTCAGGAAGGGAACAGCCTGCTCCTGGCAGGACCAGTGAAGGTGAAAATGTCCTCTCCCTGTGTCAGAATCTTTCTTACTCCAGTGGGAGCTGGGATGACCAGTTAGGATGGGTTTCCCACGAAGAGGCAGGGCTTGCATCTTTATTTTCCAGAAGTGAAATAGCACTAATGTGGAAAAATGTTGTTATTCTGCCCCTGCATGTCCCTGTCCTCTCAGAGAGAGAGCTCAGTCTGATCAGGAAGGGTTTGCTGGTTCCAGTGCAGTGCAGCTGCTGGAAGGGAGGTTCATTTACTGCTGCAGCTCGCTGGCAGCTGATGGAACACTCCCAGATACTACTGCTGCAGACTTCCTGTAAATTTATGTGTTTTGTTATAAAATTCACATCTGCCAGGAACGCACAGCACAGGAAAGCAGTGTCAGCACACAAACAGAATGGAAGTCATGAAATAATCAGGGCTCCTAACAACAGTTTTGGAAGTAAGAGATGGATTGGGGCCTGTCAGAGCCTGTCAAAGCCAAAAGAATTCAAATAATCCTGAGCTGCAAGGGGCTGGCTCAGTCTGGGGACACTGCAAGAGGAATGGCAATGATAATCTGGGCTGAAGGAAACCCTTGGCCAGCCCAAATCTTCCCCCATGCCCTCAGTTTCTTGCTGAATGTCACAGGGAGAAGTTCTTCCGTGGCTCCAAACCTTGTGAATTCTGCAGACAAAAATAAAAGCCATAAATGATAATAATAAAAAAATAAAGCACTTCCCTGACAGGAAGAGGATGGGACACGGGCAGGGATGAGCTCTTTGGGAAGTGTTTATGGATTTGTAGCTGCATGAGCCACCTGGGCTAGTGGAAGTTGTCCCTGCCCATGGAAAGGAGTGGAATGGGATGGGGTTTAAGGTCCCTTCCAAGCCAAACCATTCCATGTTCCTGTGATATAAAACTCCAGGTGCTTCTGTTGCTTTAACTGCACTTCCTTGTGACCCAAAGTTTCTCAGAGCAGCAAAAAAAGGGAGCTGGCTGCAAAGACTTGCAGAAAAAACCTGGCTGAGCAGGCAAGCAAATGCTGGATTAAGCCTAATATGGATAAACTCCCATGGTGCACTGGCCCATGGATAAATGGGATGCTAATCAGCAATTCTGTGTTTCTGATATTGGGCTCTGTGCATGCAGGGTGGGGACCTCGAGGCTCTGGGAAAAACTCAGAAATGGTCCAAAAAAAAAAGTGAAAGAAACAGTGGGAATTATGAGGGAATGGAAGAGAGAACATCTATTTTGGTGCTTTCTGTCACTGCACACATCCATGACTTCCTCTCCAGAGCTGAGCATAGCCTGAGCCTTCTGTTTGGGAAAGAGCAAAGTGGGAATGAAAGATGTCCAGGGGAGGGCAGCAAAAGTCATCAGAGGCATGAAACAGCTCCCCAACGAGAAGCAGCCAAACAGATTAGGACCTTTCAGGATGGGAAACAGAAAATTGGAATAGAGAGGCACAGAAGATGGAATGAGACACAAAGAGTGCGGGGAGGAAATGAGTCATCGTGGTCTGCTCTAATGCAAGAGTTTGGGACCGTGAAGGGAAACTGGTAATTGGAAGGCTCAAAACAGGCCTCAGGAGGCTCTTTTCACACACCCCAGAGCTCAGCTGGGGATCTTCTCCCCGCAGGAACCTGCAGAGAAGAAATTTTCAAGCCGTTCAAAAAGCAGCTGGGCAAGTTCACAGAGGAATAATTCATTGAAGGCCTTTAAATTCAACAAAAAGCTGAGCCTTTGTGGCTCAGGGAGAGCACAAGCTGCATGTTCCCAAGCTTGTGTCTTGGGACAGGGATCAAGGGAGGTGTCCCTGCAGGTGCTCCCTGCACTCACTGGCAGAGGCAGACACAGCTCCCTGGATTTTTGCTCCCACCTAACATGGCTGAGCTCAACTGAGACAGCCCAGGAACACTTCTCTGATGTCTGAAAGCACTTTAATACGAATTTCTCTCCTTGTGCTCGGGTTTCAGGCTCGCAAACATCCTCTGCTGTGCTCTCAGCAGTGATTTGGGCAGGAGGAAGGGCAGAGGTTTGGGATGGAGATGGACAGGGAAGGTGGGGCACAGCCCTGGCTGTGGGGCAGCATCTCCCCTGCTGCTTCCCAGAAACTTCTCCAGCCACCCCAGGGAGCATCCCAGCCATCCTTGGGCCTTCTGAGCTGTAACAAAAGCTCGTGGCTGGTGACAGGGGTGAACACTGGAGCGTGGCAGGGGTTTATGGTGCAGGGTAATGGGGTCCTGGTTTCTCCCTGAAGGAATCCAACCTCAGCGTGGTCTTTTCACATCCCCCCGGGGTGAGGGGGGAGCAGGAGAAGGGGAGAGATGGGAAACGATAATTCATTGGAATACATGCTTTAATCAAAGCCTGTAAATTACCCTAAGTGATGTTTTAACAAGACTCAATTGTGAGAGCTGAGCAACGTTTCTGTCATTACTCTGCAGTGTGTCTTTGTTTTTATTTAACAACCAAAACACAGGGCTCAATTTTCAGGGCTTTAGCCATGCTAGATGAATTTTTATGGGATAAATTCACACTCCAGCTTTGCTATCAGGTTGCAATACGAGGAGCTGGGCCTTTTTATTATTATTAGACTGGGCTGTCAAAAGCAGTTATACTGCTCTCCTAAAACTAGATGCAAAATCACTTGCCTCTGTGCAGCATCAATAAAAATGGGGCTTCTCTTACTGCCAGAATTCCTTTTTTTCCACTTTTTATTCATGTCAGGAAAGTGGGATCACAGTCTCAGCTCCCTCTTCTTTCCCTCAAACAAAGTCACTCCTACAGAAGCTCTGCAGGCAGAGCAAACTGGGGCTGGCTTTGCACAGAGCCCGAGGACCCCCAGAAATGGGGGGTGCTGGAGCTCTCTCTGGCCCAAGATCCTTCTCAAAGCAGGATTAGAATCAACACTAGACCCTCTCAGCCACGACTTTACCCAGCTGAGCCTTAAAAACCTTCATGGACAGTGATCCCATGGCCTCCCCAGGCTTTGCCCCAGTGCTGCACTCTCCTCACAGTAAAGGCTGAGTGAAAGTGTGAAAGAGACTTGGGGAGAAAAAAAATGTCAGTGCTTTCCAATTAATATTCCTACTCTTCCTCACACCTTTCCTGGAGCTAAAACCAACTGCAGGGGGTTGCAGGGCTTGAGCTGTGAGCAGAAGAAATGGATGGAGAGCTTAACTTTGTTGTGTCAGCCAGCAAGTGGAGGGAAGGTGCCTGAAGCTGCTGCAGAGGTCTGAATCACCAGGCTGGGGTTACTGAGTGCCCATCAAACCTGCCCCAGAGAGTTCCCAGCAGCAGGAACTTGGTCTGGGCAGGGCAGCGCAGGAGCCGAGCTCAGAAAACAAAGCTCGTGCTCAGTGCAAAGGTTTGACCTCCCTGCCTGCCCAGACAGCAGCCCAAGAGTGAGGAAAGCATCCTGGAATGCTCTTTAAAGGCCAGTTTGCAGTGTTTGCTGGTGAATAGCACTGAAGCTGATCCATCTTGTTCCCTTACACACAATTTGCTGTGACCTGAGAATCACAGAATGGCCTGGGCTGGAAGGGACCTTGAAGTCCCATGGGCAGGGACAACTTCCACTGTCCCAGGCTGCTCCAAGCCCCAATGTCCAACCTGGCCTTGGACACTGCCAGGGATCCAGGGGCAGCCACAGCTGCTCTGGGCACCCTGTGCCAGGGCCTGCCCACCCTCACAGGGAGCAATTCCCTCCCAATATCCCATCTTCTTCAGCCTAAGGTCATTCCCCTCGTCCTGTCACTCCATGCCTTTGTAAAAACTCCCTCTCCATCTACCCTGTCAAAGCCATTATCATTAATCAAATTAGGTGGAAGAAGCTAAGTAAAAACCTGCATAGTAATTTATGCAGATGGCTGTGTAAGCTCTTAAAATGCTGGGCTGGGGAAAAACCAAACCAACAACACAAACACAAAATAAAACCTGCAGCTTTCTTTGCTCTAATTAAATCCATCCTGCTCTGCCTGCAGGTGCACAGACACTCCTGTTCACCTCTTCCTCTGATCAGACTCTGTGCAAAATGACAAATTAATAACTCGAATAACAACAGTTCAACAGGAACAGGCTGATTACAAATCTTGATAGAAAGAGGTATTGTTGCAGGAGTGGTTTCTGTTTAAAATGCAGTAAATCAGATGTCTCTGAAGGGAGGAAAGCACAGTTTAAAAACTTATTTAAATGAAGGAATGGCAAATAGGAGAGGCAGTGCCCATTTCTCTTATTATATGGGTACGATCCAGCAACAGCAAAGGCTCAGCAGAGGAGCTGCTTCAATTTACTGTTATCAGAGGGGATTAGAGCTGAAGATCCCTGATAACCACAAGAGCTTTCCTGTGTTATTAACTGGGCTTGGCCATATTTTTCCTCCTTTAGAACACAAATGAAAAACCTCTTCATTTGCAATGCACATTGGATATTTCCTGCTTTAATGCAGCATTCCTCCACTGCAGCATCAGCAGGAACCTCTGTGCTGCTCAGGAGCTGAGTCCCAGCGGGCTCAGGCTGCTCCACGTGGTGAGAAGACAGGGAGTGAGGAGCTCTTCCCCTGCTCCAGTGCCCCACTCAGACCCCAAAGCCACAGGATGTGGCCCTGACATTCCCAAATTCATTCCCAGTGTGGGGCAGGGGGAAGAAATCTCTGCTCTGTGATGGAGCTAAGGGGATGGAGCAGCCTCTCCTGCTGGGCTGAGAAGCCCTTGGAGAAGTCAAGCTTGGAGAGGAGGGAGGATGGGGCAGGAAGAGGTGAACAGGGAACCACCAGGAGCCTCCTGGACACTGCAGATGAACAGAAACAGATCCCCTTGGAGGCAAAAAAAAGGCTGGATCAGCCTCACTCAAGGCTCTGTTAAACAGCTCCTCCCCAGGATGCTTCCCCATGGAACATCCTCTGTCCTCAGAGCAAGCACAGGCTCCTCATTAATTAGGAGCTAATCAGAAGTGCAGGAGCAGGATGTGCATGGATGTAGCAGCCCAGGGAGGCCATGCAGGGCTGCTGGGGGAGGCCTTGCTCCAGAGCCAGCTTAATTTAGGAGCTGTGCAACACAGCAGTGCCATAAACAGGAGCTGGACATGAGCAATTAGCAGGAGCTCATTCCAGCAAAATGCACAATACAGATTTATTTTTTTTTAAATCGCTTTTATATCTCCATCTCTATTCCCACAGCAGCTCCATTAAAAAGATGATGATTTACTACAGAAGGTGCTGTTAAACAATGCAGTTTGCTGGGAGGCTCTTGCTCTGCTCCTGTGGCTGGGATTTAGGGATGTGTCCTGAGCTGGGTTTGTGGGGTTGTCTGCACCTTCCCCTGGTGAACAGCCAGCCCCAGGTCCTGCATGGCAGCAGGGCAGGCTGCTACTCTGCCATTTCCACTTGTTTTCAGATGATTTTTCTCACTGTGGCAAAGCAATTTTTCCATGGGAGAGAACGCAGGGGCTGATGAGGTTATCTGGTTATTCCTCCCCAGATAATGAGTCCTGGGCACTGTGCTCATAAAAAGATCCCTACAAGCCTCTGGTGCTGGATCCACGGGGTTGGGAATTCTCTGAGCTTCATTTTTCTTGTGTCACTGAGTTATCATTTGTTGCAATGATGCAGCCCTGGTTTTTCAGGGCCTTTCCACAAACTACTCATGTCCATGGATTTTCTCAGGTTTATTTATTAATATCAAGAAAACAGAACAAATCCTTCTCCCTCCAGCAGGTTCAGCTGCAGGGATTGTGTGTCTGTGTGTGTCTGACTCTGTCCTAGCCAGGAATCCACAGCAAGACAGAGAGGAAGACATTCCATTGGTCAAGGAAAGCATATTTACATTCTTTCACCCAAGCTTTCTTCTGGGAAGCTACAGAACTCCCCTTAGCAATGGATTTCAGGACAAGTTAAAAACAACTTGCATTTCTCCAGCCTTTCTCTGAAATTTCTCAAAAACTCCACCAACAAGTCACCACCACAGTCATTTTGAGATTATTTTGACATCTTAGAGGGAATCCAACACCCAGGGAGGCAGATGAGAGCAGAAGGTGACCCAGCAGGCAGACACCAGGTCCCTCAGAGCCCATCCAGGGCACAGCCATCCAGCCTTGGAGACACAAACTGCAAGGTTCCTGTCTCTCCTCCATCACTGCAACATCATTCCTGCAGTTCTGTCGGGCACAGGAACAAGCCCAGAGAGGCAAAGAAATAAATCTTGCAGACAATTGGGGATTTTAAGGTGTAGCATTAAAAATTTATCTCTCAGATTAATGCTCACCTGCTGTCCAGTCCTGGAGGTGTCTGGCCCCGTGGGTATCTGAGCTCCCTTTATTAAAGGTCAATTTAATCCACAGGCCAGTGTGGGTGTGTTCTGAGAGCTTCATTAGAGACTTGTGCTGAGATGGTGAGAAAGAAACCTCTGGAGAGCACTGTCCTTGTGGCCCTGGGCTCCAGCCTCACTCCAGCTGGCCCAGGAGCTGAGTGATACTGCCTGGATTTGGGGAGAGGTCACAGAATCAGGGAATATCCTGAGTGGGACCCCCAGGATCACCCAGCCCAGCCCTGGCCCTGCACAGACACCCCAACAACCCCACCCTGGGCATCCCTGGCAGTGCTGCCCAAACACTCCCGGAGCTCTGGCCGCCTCGGGGCTGTGCCCATTCCCTGGGGAGCCTGGGCAGTGCCCAGCACCCTCCAGGGAAGAACCTTTCCTGATATTCTTTGCTTCCCCTTTGCTCCAGGAACTCCAACTCCACCAGTTTTTGGAAGGAACTTCCCACACCTCCTAAAAACCTCTCTTTAAGGTACCAGCAGCCCCACGTTGAGACTGCAGGTTGGACGTGTTTATAAACACTGAAAACACTTTAAAACCTGATTTAAAACTCTTAAAACACCTTAAAAATGTCCCCTCCATGTCTCTATCAAGGTCCTGGATCCTTGCTGGGAGATCCAGAGCAGCCTCCTCCCACCTGCCTCACCCCTCCCATGACTGAGCCTCAGCTCTTCACTCCACAAAACAAATTCCCATCTGCTTCAGGTGAGCCTTTAAATTCCCATTCCTAGGCAGAACACCAGCCAGAGCTCCCCATGGACCTGAGGCCAAAAGCTTGGATGGAGGATGGAAAATGTGTTTGCTGTGTCAGGATTTGTGATGAGAAATGATTCCCTTGGGAAGCCACCCACGGCATTTCAGTGCTCACAGCCGTGAGGCACCCAGCACTGCCCTGCACCAGCACCATGGGCACACCCACACATTCCAGCTGATTTTTCCATGGCATAAATGGATGGGAGTAAAGATAAGTGTACAAACAAGCAGCCAACCCTGCCAACAAAGATCCCTAAAAACCTCTGGTGCTGGATCCACAGGGTTGGGAATTGTCTGAGGTTCATTTTTCTGGCATCACTGAAGTTGTCATTTTGGGATAATCAGGGAAAGCTGACATCTCACAGGGAATCCAACACCAAACCCCAGACCCCAGCCTGGGAGCCTCCCCCAGCTCCCTTCCCTCTGGTTCTCCTGTCTCTCCCCCCAAGCCTTTCTCTCCATTCTGGTCATCCCCTGGCCTGGCCCTCTGGGCATGGAACAGAGAAGAGGATGAGGAAGGCACCAGCTGGGGATGTTTGGGCAGGCAGACAGGATTTCCATCTCCTGCCCAGTGCCCACATCAGGGCAGAGCCCTGGGGCCTGAGGCTTCTGTGAGCTTTGCCTCAAGGCTCTGCCTCCACTTCTCACCTCGATGTTGGAGGCTTGGGCTTTTGCTGTCTTCTGCCTTGGGGCTTTTCTCTTTTAGGTTCATTATGTTGGGAAGAATGCAGAGAGACATTTTCTTTGCAGTTTCAGGAGTTGTTTATTTTTCTTATCAAGACCTCGGAGGCAGAGGCAGCATCCTCCGAGGGCACCAGGGCAGAAAGGCAATGGCAGCTAATCAGCAGCTACCTTTTATATCTTACTAACAACCATTCAAGAAACAATATGTATCTTATTTCCTTTCCAACACCACTAAACCCTCATCTTATTGATATGTCTTTTCAATACTAACTTTTTTCCACCAACCAACACACCACAGGAACTGGTGTCAGAGGAGAGAGGAAGAGAATGAGGAGAGAGGAGAAGAAGAAAGAAGGAAAAACCACACTCAAAAATCTCCATCTTGTCCCTATGTAATACATAGAGCAAGATCTTAAAAACTACAACCAAACTCTCTGTGGTTCACTAAACAAAAATCTCTTCACCTCTCTGGTGCATTCAGGCTCTCCCAAAAGTGGAGGGAGCTTCTCCAAAAGCCTAGGTCGCTGGCTAGGCCACTTTTGAGGAGCTCTGGGGACATAAAGAAACCACCAGAGGAGCAGGAGAAGCTTCCAGGCTTCCCTGGACTCCGACACTTGGTCATGCCCTGCCTCTGCAATTCAATAATGTGCTTTTGGAGCCGTCAGGAGCTCTAAAAGTTGTGCTCCTGCCTGTTTTCCTGCCGTTTGAGAAACCCACCCGAAACCTAATGCAAGGGGGAAAATCATATTTGCTGGAATGTGAGCCCCCCTGGGTCTCAGAGCTTCAGGCCCAGAAAGCAGCGAGAACATGGGGATTGAATTAAAACCATCGAAGAAAGCGAGAGATATAATATCACACAAACATGAAATAGAAGTATAAACTTTAGTTTTCAGCAGAAATATATATTAAGTGCCTTAAATGCTGAGAAATTGTATTAGTTGAGTTTAAAAAGCCCTTAAACCTAGTTTTTTAGTGCTACCTTTCACAGAGTACCCTGTCCTAGATGAAATATAAACATCTCTCCATGTTTTAGATAGGCTGTGCACGTGAACAGCAGGAACAGGTAGAGACCATGTGCATAAATTCTATGTAAGATTTGTGTAAGGGTTATGACTATTTTAGTAAATCAGAATTCAGCTTGGATAGGTTTAGAGAAGCAGAATTAGAATCGTGTTTTAGCCTGATTGGTTAATTAATGGATATAATGCATATCCCAGTGTGTAAGCTTAGAAGAAGAAATTGCTGCTATGGAACTTATGCTGCTGGGGCTGCTGTTGCTGCTGCTTTGGCTCAAGATGCAACACTTTGAATTTTCACCCTCAAACTTTCGCCTTCAGATGAATTAAATGACTCAAACAGCACAGCAGCCTCCTCTTTTCCTTTCTCTCTCTTGAATGTGGAAGACCCCTTTATACACTCACATATTGTAGAGCCACGATATTGTAACGTGAGCAGGGGCAGGAGCTCCCTCAGCCTCGCCCTGCTGAGCTCGAGATCTCTCATCCATCCCCTCCTGGAGCTTGGAACAAACTCAGGGGAGCTAAATCACTCTGGGCACCCCAGAGCCTTGGAGAGCAAGGACAGGGAGAGATTGTGCTGATGTTCTGTTTGTGCTGCCACCCTGCTGGTTTGTGTGCCAGGGGCTCAGCCTGAGCAGGAGGCAATCCTCGGTGATCCTCCCTTCCAGCTCAGGAGATTCTGGGATTCTCTGTACCCACAGCAAGTCCTGGGGAGCCATCAGTGATGCACTAAAGGGACAAAGAAACCTTTCAGCTCTTTGAAGTTGAAAAGTGATATGTTTATTTTGCAGCGCTGGATGCATGTGAGGTCACCCTCCAAAAAGCACATGTGCAAATCTCTAAAGCATTGCCTTTCCTTACATTCACAAAGCTCTTAGGTATTTATCTGAGTTCTTGGAGATGCCTGTACACATGCATCACCTATCCCTGCTCCATATTAAAATGAGCTGAATGTTCATTATGGTTGTGCAGTTCTTCCTTTAATTTGGGTTGGTGTCTCTTGAAGATGAAGTCAGACATCTTCCTCTTTACTTTGTCCCACTGCCAGGTCTTCCTGACCCTTGGTCACAGTCCAGGCCTCATCTCCTGGCTCCAGCTATCTTAGATGCCAGGTGTGTTCTTCAGTTCCTGCTCTTGTACAATGTTAAATGTCCTCCCTGTTGCTTCTAAGAACATAACTGAGTCGAATCCATGATAGATTGTCTTCCTCCAACTGCTACAACTGTACCTATATGCTAATAATTAAACCTTAGTTTCTTGCTTCTACCTTGCTAGCTGCAATACCAGCTTTTAATTCATTTTAACCTTGATTCATCAGCTCCTGGGAGGTTCTGGTGGGACACGTGGCCCCTCTGACTTTCTCCATGCCATCTGCTGTCTTCCAGCTTCCTCTTTTCCCATTTCTTTGGAGAGCAGTTTGGAAATCACACTGTGGAGAGCAAATCCTCAAGGGCTGGGAGGAGGAAAAGCAGCACAAACACCCCAAGTCCCTGCAGAGACCATCATTTCTGGAGAAAGACATGCCCAAATGATGCTCAAAGCAGAGCAGAAACGACAATATCTCTTTATACCTGTGAATATGTGGATTTTTGCTCTCTGAGAGATCACCCAACTCCTCTACTTAGGCTCCAGGCCTGAGTTTTTTGTTCATATTCCCTGAAAAAGCAGGCAAATGTCAGCTTTTGAAGGAACATTAGAGGACTTCAAAGCAGATTTCTGAGAGCCAGACAGGGACATAGTGGAGCAAGACCAGAAACAGCCAAACAATTTTCAGAGCAGGAAGGAGCATTAACAATCACCCAATATTTTTAAATAACAAATAATTAATATTTTTAAATGCGACACAAACTGCTGGCAAAAAAAAAAAATCATGAGCAGGAGAAGTAGCCAAATTCATTAAATAAATTATCCATTACATTTTATTCCTCCTTCAGCTCTATTAATGCCTCTAGAACAACATTTATGCAGCCACAGATCAGGCTGAATTATGAGTATTTGTCAAAAATTAATGAAAGAATGTAAGCCTCCCACAAGTATTCAATCAGTGGAAGTAATCTATAATTACATTGATAAACTTAATGCAACAGGCTAACAGCAAACACTCACAATTAGCTACTTATAAATGAGCCAAGGATCAATAACCACTCATTGAGCTCAATGGGCAAAATATTCCAATTATTATTGCTGCACTTAATCTGGGACTTTGCACAAGAACAGCAAATTTATGTATTCCCTGATTTATTTCCTGCCCGCCAGAGATGTGCAGCATTGAGACAGAGGTGGTGTTTTTATATTTAACAACACTCCATGGATTCTTCTCCCCATGAATTTGTTTAATTTTGGAACCAAGGGAAGCTTCCTGCACCTGCTGCTCCTGCAGGGAGAGTTTCCAGCTGAAAGTGTGGACAAGTAGTGAGAGGGAAATGTTCAATTCTCAGCCCTGTGAGAAGCAGTTTGTCCTGGCTTGGAAAGTAGGATGTGACAAAAGCATGTGTTCTGTCACCATCTTCATGACCCAGGTGGGGCAGTGCTCCCTGCCTCCCCCCTCAAGGCTATCTCCTGTTCATGGCCATCAGTGCCTGCCCATGACTCACAGATAACTCACCCCTGGACTATCTCCTGTTCATGGCCATCAGTGCCTTATCTCAGAACTCTCACTGTGAGAAACTCCTCCCAGAAGGAGGACCCAGGCACTCAATCCTGGATATAAACTGGGATTTTTGAAATCATAAGCAGCCCTTTGCCACTGGATTTCCCAGAGGACAAGCACTACACAGCCACCACTGGACCTCCTGAGGAAGACCAGACAGGATCTGCTGTCCAGACAGGATCCTGATTTCTCCAGGATCACTGCTCCAACAGAACCACATCCATCACTTCAGGAGGACTGCAGCCACCATCTCATGGGACTGCTACTGCTGCCCTGACTGTCAGGGTGTCAGGTTGTATCTGACTCTGTCAGTTTGAACCAGTATTCCTCCTGCCTTGTTTTATATATATGTATATATAATTATTAGTAAAGAACTATTATTCCTATTTCCCATATCTCTGCCTGAAAGCCCCTTGATTTCAAAATTATAATAATTCAGAGGCAAGGGAGTTGCATTTTCCATTCCAAGGGAGGTTTCTGCCTTCTTTAGCAGATACCTGTCTCTCAAACCAAGACCCAGTTGCTCTCTCACAGACAGAGCTGAGAACCAATAGCAGTTTGTGTAAATTATCTTAAGTGCTTTTGTAGACTATATTTCACAGGTAGTGTTTTTTAAGCTTTGTTGTTCTAACTTTTTGTTCTAGGGTAGTGTTTTAACTTGCCAGTGATGCTAAAGAAGTGTTCACCCAAGAACCAATACCTGTGTCCTGCAATCCTAGTTATAAAAAAGAAAAAATGTTCTTAATAAATTACTTTTATGGTGTTTCTCTTCATCCGAAGTCCACACCGCATTCCCTTCCATCCCCGGGACTCAACAGTGACAGAAGGTGCCCCCACAGCCAGAGGAGCCTCCTCTGGATCTTGGGTCTGTCACCCACAAAAAGATCCTGGGGGAGACAATAAAATTGCTTCCCTCCTCACCACCTGCACGTCCACCAGGACTTTACTGCCCTTTGTAGAGCACCCAGAGCAGCTCCTCTGCCACTGCTCAACCCCCCCTGACCTCCTTCCACGGGGCCTGGGACTTTGTACATTGGGAAAGGACAAGGGGGGACAGTTTTAAACTATAAGAGGAGAGATTTAAAAGTTCTTCACTGTGAGAGTGGGCAGGCCCTGGCACAAGGTGCCCAGAGAAGCTGTGGCTGCCCCTGGATCCCTGGCAGTGTCCAAGGTCAGGTTGGACAGGGCTTGGAGCAGCCTGGGACAGTGGAAGGTGTCTCTGCCATGGCAAGGGTGGGATGGGATGAGCTTTAAGTCCCTTCCAACCCAAACCATTCTGGGATTCTATGAAATTATCCAAGTTCTCCTTCCACCATGCAGGGCAGAGCTTCCTGAGGCTTCGAAATGCATCAGTGGCATTGGGTGCAATTCCAGGGTCCCCTGGCTGTGAGCAGAAACCTCCACTCCCCATCCCCATCCTGCTCACATCCCAGCCTGGACCGGGTGGCAACAGGAACGAGGCAGAAAGTGGCCAGGGAAGGTCTTGTGGCACCATCCCTCAGCCTCATGTGGCTCTTTCCTTCAGCAAAGTGTGGACACAGCCCTGGCTGAAAGAGTGGGGAGGCAGCTGGGGTCGGGCTCAGGCTCCCCAGTGGGGATGGAGGCAGCAGGACCAGCCTGGCACAGAATCCACTCCTGTGCTACTGAGCCATCCTGGGAGACATTCAGGGCTTGGTAACAGGACCCAAGTGGGCAACAAGTGTCATTCCAGCTGTAATGGAAGTGCTTTAGTCCCCAAAAAACCCCAAACCCAGCTTTAAAAAGCAGCATGAGATGGATTCATTCCAGGATTACTCAAATACCTTGCTTTGGGGGAATATACTTCTCTTCTCTTTTAACTTTAATATCACATTAGAGACTGCTTGCTGGGATAGTGGAGACTGTATCCTGAATACTTTATTGCCAGGCTCTGAGAGCTGGTGGAGTGTTTTGGATAATAGAAATGAATAATGTATCATGCATTCATTGCCTACCAGACTGATTTGTTTACTAATAATTTAGTTCAAAGTACATTATTGTTTTACTACTCACACACTGATTTACTTCCAACATCAACTAAACAGATATCATTAAATTAGAATAATTTTTAACTCTAAAAATATATTGTTTACAATTTGCTCCTTAGAAGGCATTTGGTCTCAGCTGCATAAATTTGTCTCCAGGGTTATGTGTCCAAAGTGTTCTTTAAACCATCTCTGGGATATTTCCAGACTTTGTTTGGTACCTAGGGTTCATTCCAGCCCTTGTTGCTCTTCAGCAGAGGAACTCAGTAAAAACAAGAGGAGTCCATCATTAGCAGAGGCTCTACAAGGCAGAGGAGGAAAGAAGCCTGAGCTCCAGGCTGAGCTTTTCCCTGGAGTGACTCTCGTTCCCAGGAAGAGCAGCACGTGCACCATTCCACATTCCTGCTCCCAGCTCTGCACTGCAGAACCACTCACACATGGCTCCCTCAGCAGGTTTTGCAACAATTTCTGTGTTTGAGAAATGTTGAAGCAGAATCTTCAGTCTTTGAAGCCTTTGGAATGAATCCCAAGGCCACAGCTGAAGGGAGGGAATGAGGTTTAGGATTGTTGCTAGCAAACTTTGCACCTATTTGCAGCCATTTCACTGAATGAGTTGAGTTTGTAGTGATGCCATGGAGGAAATTCTCAATCCTAGTCACTGGTTCCATTCCCTGCAGGACTGAGGCTGATAAACACAGCCTGACCCTTGCAGTCATCCCACATTTTAGCTCCCCAGACCTGTGGAGGAAGCTGAACCAACTGGGGCTTCTCAGCATAAACCAGAGGAGGCAGAAGAAGGGGAGGATGCAGGAATAATCTTTAAAAAAGAGCAAAGAAAGAGGCTGACTGTTTTCCATGAGTGTGGAGGGTAGGGAACCATTCATTGAAAACACAGCATGAAACATTCTCTGAAGAAGTTAAGAGAATATTTAATTCTTAAGAATGAATTAATTAATTAACACTTAATTCTTATGAATTAAGAACTCCAGTTCTTAATTCTCATTAAGAATTAGAAAAAAGAAAACATGTTGCAGGCAGTAGAGGACTGGAGGAGATTGGGGCAAACCCAGTGAGTCCCCAGACCTTCCCACAGCTTCTTCCCAAGCTTCTGCATTCCTGGCTGGGAAGTGCAGTTCTGGGGGGTGTGGGAGTGTCAGTGCCTTCAGAAACCAGGCTCCCAAAAGAAACAAGTGTACTCTGAGTTATTTATGTCTTCTGTACTCACATTTGAGTAATTGAAACGATGCTGGAAGAGGGTTCTGGATGGATTCACTGCTGGGGATGCTCAGCCTCCATCTGCTCCTACCTGAGCTCTGAGAGGGGTTTGGAGGAAGGGGAAGGCTCTGTGCTGTGTGGACAACCTTCATTTGAGGTAAATGGGGCCAAAGGATGTTTGCTGGAGGTGGGAAATTACCTCTCAGCTGTTAATTCATGACAAAGATAAACTGAGGTGTCACAAACCCCAGGAACAGACTCCCCAGCCAGACTCTGCAAATCCTCCAGAGAGAAAACCAGCACAAGATCTTGGGCTACAGAGAGCCCAGGGCAGCCAACCTCCTTTTAACTTCCTCCTCAGACCTGGAGGAGTTAACAGTGTCAGAGCAGAGGGAAGCATCCCAACATTGCTCTCAGGGATAAGAGCTGGGAAGAGATTGCAGAGCTTACAGGATGAGAAAGAAATTAAACCGCAGCACACAAAACCCCAATATCCCTGCTGCAGGCTCATCCACTCAGTGAAACCAATCTAATTTCTTGGATTCTTTCTTCCCAAAGCCTCCTGAGACCTTGGAGTAACAGAAGGAAGCTCCCCAGAGAGAAAAGAAAGTTTCCAGCCTGGAGGAGCAAAAGGGATGTCACGTTTATTTAAAAAGAGAGAGGGGACAGGGACATAGGAGGAAATCCTGGGTGCCTCCAAGCCCTGCCAGGCAGATCCTGGAGGATAAGTGTTGTCAGAAGCTGGATTTTACTGAAACAGCTCTGATAACACTGGAGGAGGAGCCCTGCGTGGTGGCTGTGGTCTGAAAGGTGTTGGTGCAAAGGTGAAGCAAGAGCTGGAACAGCCATTCCCAACCTCTCCCTGACAGGCAGCACAGGCTCCCTTTGGAGACATCATCCTGGTGTGCTCCAGGCAGCTGTGGAGGAGAAACAGCCCAGGGAACTCCGAGCAAAGGGCTGTGGTGCTTCCAGAGCCACGGGGATGAAGGAGGGATGTGAGGAAGGAGACCTCAGCTTCACCTCCTCTTCTCCAGGCTGAATGGACCCAGCTCCCTCAGCCTCTCCATCCCTGACCATTTCATTCTCTATCCCTGCCCATTTTGCTCACCATCCCTGCCCATTTTATTCTCCATCCCTGCCCATTTTGCTCACCATCCCTGTCCATTTTGATGGCTGGACCCCCTGGCCTTGCACTGGGAACCAAGAGGTCAGGGATCCCTTTCCTTGCCACGCTGCCACCCTCACTAACACCTTTTGCAGGGACTCAGTGTCCATTTATCCCTGACCCATCCCTGTCCTGCAAACCTTTTCCTGCAAACCTTTCCCTGGATGGAGCAGTGTCAGCTCCTGCTCTTCCTCCCAGGATTTGGCTTTTCTATTTATTGGCCTTTCTAAGGCTCCCAGCAGCCCATTCCTGCAGCTGCCCCCATCCCCATGGCCAGCAGCCCTGTCCTCAGGGTCCCCACCGAGCCCCCAAAGTGTGGGGAAGCTGCTCCAAAGTCTGTCCTGCCAAGCCCAGCAGCTTTATTCTGAAACAGCTGCAAGAATATTGCTCCATTTCCATACAATTTCAACCAGAAATTAATAAGATTATTTTTAATTGAAATGGAGTCGGCATTCCGTGCTCGAAACTCTGCACAAACCCAAATTTCTGATGCCTGACCTGCTCGTGTATCTAAATCTGCTTTTCCTCATTCAGATGAGAGCTGCTCACGTTAATGCATTATTCAGTGATTCAGCCCTTCCCTCCACGAGCCAAACCCATTTTTGCAAATGTATTCATCGCTCCTTCCTGTTTGTTGACTCGTTATGTGAAGGACATTCAGCCTGGCTGGAGGATTTGGGAACATTTTGCTTTGTTTGCCAAAGAGAGGGTGTGGAATTTCACTCAGGGCATGGCTGAGATGCTGTGAGCTCAGTCCCACCCTGATGTGGACCTGTGGCACTGCCAGGGAGGATGGAGCCCTCAGGAATTCCTGAGCCCTTCTTGTCTATGTTGTCTAGGAGAAAATCTTGGGTTGTGTTTCCACTATATGGGCATCAGAGTCCTTCCTTTAGCCATTGAAGCATTTTCCCCTTATCTGATCAACTTACAATGATATTTTGGAAACTTTTGAAATGCTACTTGTGAAATTTAGGGTCAGGAAATGCCCAGGATTTTCCCTCTCACAGAAAGATAAGCAATAATGTGCAGAAAGAAAATAATCACATTTCCTTTGAACAGAAAGGAACTTTTGAGTCCTCTGGGACATCCACACATCTGGTGCCCCTGGGGGTATCAGGGCAGGCCCCCATCCCATGGGCTGGAGCCTCTCTCCCAAAGAACATCTGGGTCCCACCTCTGGCAGCAAGGGATGTGCACAGCCCCAGCCCCATCCACCTCACACAACCCCAATCAATATCCCCCATCCAAGAGCCTCTGAAGTGTGGGGAATTTGGCCGTGAGTTGTTGTTGGAGGTCTGCTCTCCTTCCTGCCTGGGGCTGCCAAGGCTCTCAGGGTGAAAGATTTACAGTGTTTTGGAGAGACAGGGTTATCCTTCATGAGACAGGAACAGTGACAAGCTGGGTTGTTTCATCTTCATTCCCCTCCTGAAATCCCTCTCGATTCATTACACTTTGTCCTTCCCGCTGCTGTAATGAAATAAAAATGTTTATGTTGATATATAAAGATAGCAACATTGATTTTCCTTTCTGCAGTAGATTTGATTACTATCAAGCTTCCAAAGCCTTCCCGAGGTCTTTTTTTTATTTTATTTTATTGCAACACCTTTTCAAACTCGCAGCTTTTTCCTAATTGTGTTTTGTGCTGAGAGAAGCATGTGGAAGGGCTGGGGAGGGATGCAGGTGAGCTCTCAGAGGGGCCCTTCCACTGCATTAAGATGTTGAGATGCTCTGATTTCACCAAGACGCTGCTCCACAAATTCCATATTTGCAAAGACCGGAGATGAAATTATAAATATGAGACTGCGAGCAAAGTTATTTCAGATTTATTATTGCTGCCTCTGGATTTTCATTTCATCTCCGATCCCTGGGGCTTTTAGAGGTTTACCAATATCCTGACACTGTTTGTATTCCTGTCTCAGTGTAGGATACCTGCGATGTGCTCGTGGGAAGGAGGAGCAGGTGTGGGGAAAACGTTCAGGAAAACACCATCAAAACCAGAGCCACATTTAAAGTTTAGCCAAGATGTTTGTGCCTCTGTGTTAAACCAGAAGAGGAAATTCCAGCCTGGAAATCTCTGGCAGAACAGAAGGATTTGATATTTGCAGCTGAATTTTACACCTCGGTCTCTTCTTTCTCCACCCCCACTCTGCCTTGTGGCACAGGGCAGGGCCGAGGCCGAGGCTGTGCTGGTGCAATATTTCCAATCCTCGTGAAAAACGAGGTTCACTCTTCTGGTAAATTTTAAAAGGTTTAATAAAAGGTTTAATAAAAGGGTTTAATAAAAGGACAACAGCTCAGAAAACATTTCTTTAAATGTCCCAGCATGCTGCATATTCACACACTCTCCTGCACGATGCAAACATTCCTTTTTAGGTGTTCTTTCGGTTTCAAGCTTCCCCCACCCTGCCTTTATTTCCTATTTGCAGGTCTGGTTAGAAGTTTCAAAATTCTTGTGGTCCTGTTCTGCAGACTAATCCTTTGGATATCCTGTGCTCCACTTCCTGATCAATAATTCTTCCTTCGGGGTTCCAAAGTCTGTCACTGCTATCTTCATCCAGACAGTCCAAAAACGTGGGGAATTCCCTTGATTCTCTTTGTTGTTACAAAAGAAGCATCCTCCATATCATGCTATAATCCTAAAATACACCTCCCACTACTATTTCTAACTCTACTCATGCAGTAAAGTTTTCTAACATTATAATATCTATTTATGACATGCAGAAAGCACTGGAAACCTTAACAGTGCCTGTGCTGCTCCAGAGCAGGACACAGAAATCACCCCCCAGGCTATCAGGACAATTCCCTGCACAGCTGCTCTGCTTCCAGTGCTAAGCTGGTCCTAGAGCAAAGCCTGCCTTGCTAAGCTGCTTAGAGTTATTGATTACCGAGGCAGAATGTTAATTATTCTGCAATCCATGGAAAGGCTGCTTGTTCCCATTTTTTTCCCTAATGGCCAGTGTTCCCCAATTAATCCTGCCTTTGTTATGAATTCAGGAAAGATTCCTCGTAACCACTGAAGGAATTGATTTTTTTGGGGTTTCGATGTGTTTTTGTTCAGCTCAACTTCACCATTTCCTTGTTTGCCTCTAAAAAAAAAGAAAAAAAAAAAAGGATATACATGAAGCTGGAGCAGGGTTTTCCCTCCAGGTGTTCATTTAGTGGTTTAAAGATCAGCTTCCCAACAGTGCCTGGAAGCAGAGTTTTGAATAAGGCAGGATTCAAAATGCTTGTGGAATTCAGGCACTTCCTCCATGAGATTTCTGGAAAGATCCTGGATGTGCCCTCCCAATCCACCAGCACAGAATGTTAAATGTGCATAGACATGGGTCAGACATCTTTCTTGGGAATCCTGAAATTCTTCCAGGGTCCTACAATAGGAATTCCACAAGTTTCTCCTAAAATCCTTTTGTTTTCCAAAAAAATCACTCACTGGAAATGAAATCTCAGCAAGCCAGCAGACATTTCAGATTATTTCCATTCAATGGAAAGATGATTATTTTCTTTTTGCACATTGTTGTTTGCCTTTCTGGGAAAAGGCAAATCTTGGCCATTTCCTGACTCAGAATTTTTAAAGTAGCATTTCAAAATTGCCTAAAATATTAGTATAAGATATTTAGACAAGGGGAAAATGCTTTAATGGCCAAATGAAGGATCCTGATGCTAATAAAAGGGAAACACCATCCAAGATTTTCTTCAGAGTCTTTCAGTCTCTTTTCAGATGGTTGACTTGGGGATTTTCCTTCATCTTTCCTGATCTTTGAATTTTTTTTCCTAGTTCTAACTTAAAAGCTGTAAGAGAATGTCCAAAGGAGGGACATGTCCCCAAGGTGAAGGGGAAGGAGGAGCAGCTGAGGGCACTTGGTCAGCTGGAGCAGAGGACACTGAGGTCAGACCTCACTGCTCTGTTCTGTGACAGGGACAGCACCCAGGGAATGCTGGAGCTGTGCCAGGGCAGGGTCAGGCTGGAGATCAGGGAAAGGTTCATCCCCAGAGGGTGCTGGGCACTGCCCAGGCTCCCCAGGGAATGGGCACAGCCCCGAGGCTGCCAGAGCTCCAGGAGCGTTTGGGCAGCACTGCCAGGGATGCCCAGGGTGGGGTTGTTGGGGTGTCTGTGCAGGGCCAGGGCTGGGCTGGGTGATCCTGGGGGTCCCTCTCAGCTCAGGATATTCTGTGATTCTCTGATCTCAATTGCCATGGTCTGGCAGCCCAGTTCCTTGCTCCTCTTTTCATTTCATGAATGTACTGAGTGTGAATCCTCACCCCACACGTGCTCTGAACCTGAGCTGCTCAACCACAAGAGGCACAAGGAAGTGAGGATGTGACCCTGAACCTTCCCACATGCTCAGGTGGAGTGGCTGCACTGCAGGACCGAAGAAGGACCCCGAGCTGGAGCTTGAAAAATGTCAGGCATGAAATCCCAAATGGTTTGGGTTGGAAGGGACCTTAAATCCCATCCCATCCCACCCCTGCAGGGACACCTTCCACTATCCCAGGCTGCTCCAAGCCCCATCCAGCCTGGCCTTGGACACTTCCAGGGATCCAGGGGCAACCACAGCTTCTCTGGGCACCCTGGGCCAGGGCCTGCCCACCCTCAGAGTAAAGAATTTAATGTGTTTATCTAATCTAAATTTTCCCTCTTTCAGTTTGATCCCGTTCCCCTTCATCCTGTCCCTAAATTTCCTGACCAAGAGTCATTCTCTGGCTTCCCTGCAGCCCCTTGACACCCTGGGAAGGTGCTGGGAGCTCTCCACACAACCTTCTCTCCTCTCAGCCTGTCTCCAGAGAGGGGTGCACACCTGAGGGGGGCTCTGGGCAGTTCCACACCTGCTGACAGGTGGATTTTCAGTACTGGGGTTTTAGTGAGATAAATGCTGGTGTCTCTTGGTTATTTCCACCCGCAGATCCACCAGGGGAGGTGACAATCTCCAATTTCAACTCAAGAACGACACTTTCACCAACCTAACCCTGAGCTACACACACCCTGACTTTGTACCTCTTGTCTCCAGATGCATCTGAATCCTCAGGAAACTCCCTCAGCATTAAACTCTTTGTTAGCTGGATTAGGTGCTGGTAATTGAAGCATTGTTAGGGCTGCTTTTCATTCCCAATCCCTCTGCCAGAGATGCTTTCACACACAGGAATCCTGCAATTTCCCTGGCAGTGGGCTGGGCACAAACCCCTGCTAAGCTGAGATGTCTTTTTCTATGAAGTCAATTACTGTAGAAAATCCACCAATACAAAGGGCATAATGCAATTATTTGGGATTGATTCCTAATAAGCTTATGAATAGACATGTGGGCAAGTTCGAGTTTGCTGAGGGAGTTTATAATAACAGCTGTCACAGTCCCATTAGCTTTCATCCCAGGGGATTTCACAGCGCTCTGCAAAGCCTGAACTCACATCCCCAAAGAGGAACCTCTGCCCAACACCCACTTGCCTTTTTTGGGGGGGAAATCTGCATTTAATTCCCCCTTTCACCATGGCCTCCCAGCAGAGTCCTCCAGGAAAGAAGACAGAACCATGTGTTCCTTCTGCAGGGCACCAGGAGGAGATGCCCCACAAGGGCCAGGAAGGTGCAGAAGGAGGTGATGACCTGGCTTGGGAGAAGGTGTCCCTGCCCAGAGCATGGGTGCAATGAGCTGGGCTCCCCCAAACCCATTCTGGGACTCTCTCCATTTGAAAGAAGCCTCTTTAGACCAAAAGAAATTTAAAGAAATGTTTTCTGAGCTGGGCTGTGCTTTTGGCAGCGTGCATCCTGTTGTCCTTTTATTAAACCCTTTTATTAAACCTTTTAAAATTTACCAGAAGAGTGAACCTCGTTTTTCACACCAGGAACTTTATGTGCTCACTCTGCAAAGCTCCAGAGCCATCCAAAGGTGGGAGCTGCCCAGGGAGAGAGCAATGACAACAGCAGGAGCTTTAATGAGGCTGTCAGGGCTGGTGTTGGCCCTTCCTGCCCAGGGCAGCCTGGCCCTAGGAGAGATTTCATGGCAAATCTTAGTAAAGCTGAGGCACCCAAGTGAAACTGAGGCACTTATTCCCCCTACAATAAATATCTCCTGGCCTGTAAGGAACATGGAATCATGGCTTTATTTATTTTTCCCTCTGAGATGAGCTTCACGTGAGTTTGCAGATGAGGAAAAGCAGCATCAGCATAGGCAGGATTGTGCTGGAATAAATCCATTTCTTCATCTGGCATCCCCCCCATTTATTTGGCATCCTGGTCTAATAGTTTTTAGGGTTTTCTTTAGAGTTGCAGCGAACATGAAATAAACCTGACCCTTTTTAATTTATATTCATCTCAGTTCATGCCATTTGAAGAAGAGTTTTCACTTTCTAAGCAGACCAGATAATAATTAACAGACTGGATAATTGCACCATCAGGTTTTGCAAGAATGGGGATGTGTTACTCTAGGATTTTAAAACTTCCCAGATTGTTCCAGACATATGGGGATTTTATAACATTTACTGTGCCAGGCTGCTGATGGACCAGGCTTCACTGAAGTTATTGTAATCATGCCATTGTTTTCGAAAGGCCCTGAAAAAAATAGACATTGTGAAGAAATATTGACAGCTGAAATAGATTCCAGGATGGGAACTGGGGAAATTGCTCCATTAAAGCATGTGGGTATTGCAACATTAGGCAATTATTAAATTAACAGATGGCAGAGGCTGCTCAGAGCCCTGCAAACAGAGCCCAGCAGCGAGGGAGGAAGGGAAAGTCAGATGCTAATGCAGGCAGGAACCTGAATACCCCTCTCAAGCACTGGCACCTAGGAATTCCAGAGATTAAAGGGATGCCTTGGTCTCCCAGCAGCAATAAAAGTGATGAATCACTCACTGATGGAAATCTGTGCAGTCCCCCACCCCCCCAGGTTATGGTGAGGTGATTTCCCTGGTTCCCCCAGCAGCAGAGGGAAAATGGTGAGGACAGAGAGAAGGTGGAGTCACAAAACAGGGTAAGATGGATCTTTGCCCAGGGATGAGTCTGGGAATGCTCACCCAGGACACAGCAAAGTCCAGCTCACCCCCACACCTCTCCTGGAAGAGTCCCAAGCACATCCTGCACCTCCAGAGCAAACTGCTCCAAAGGACAGCCTGGAATGGCACTTGGCATCTTTATTCCTAACTCTCCCCTTGGTTAAGGGATTAAATGTCCCTGGAGCAAAGGCTGTAAGGCTGAGGAACCAGCACATGCTGGAATCTGCCCAGCAGCACATCCCTGGAGGCAGGAGAGTGTGGGAAAGGTTTCTAGGAGTTGTCCACAAATCGACTCCATGTCCATAGATATGAAATTCAGAAGGCTTTTTATTTATATCAAGGTATCATCAAGAACAGAGAGCAAATCTTTTCTCTCTGTTGTTGTGTGTCTGGAGGTTGTCTGTGTGTCTGACTGTGTCTCTGTCCCTCCAGCACAGTCTCACAAAATATGAAGACAAACAAAGACAAAGCTATTTCATTGGTCAAGGAAAACACCTTACCAAAACATCTCTTCATATTTACATTCTTTGTCAAGAATTTCTCCTGGGAAAGCTCCAGAAGTTCCCTTTAGAAATGGAATTAATTAACTATTACCATTCGAGACAAGTTAAAAAAGGAATTGCTTTCTGCAGCTTTTTTTGCTGTGATCTCTCTACGATCCACCACGGAGGCAGCACCACAGGAGAGGGCTCAGAACCTCCTGGGAGAGGGTGCTGGAAGAGCCCTGTGGCAACAGGGGCACAATCCCTGTCCCTGCTCCGGGCAGGGATGGGGCTGGGGCTGGGCCGAGCCCTATCCCCTCTAGGAAAGGAACTCTGCTCCTGCCTCTGGGGTTCCTCAGCTGTGAGGAGTTTAATTCTTGTTAATTCCAAGGGTGAGAAAGGCTCATTAGCCTGGAGGTAATGAGCTTGGGAAGCAGCTTTGCTCAGGGAATTGTTTACACAAAGCTTCACAGCCCTGGAAAAGTTGGATTTACCATGGAGGCATCCAGGCCTCGTCCTTGGGCTGCCAGTGGCCAGAGCACTTTCCTGGGCACGTGGCTGATCCCCTAAACCCCCTCAGGCAGCAAGAAAATTGAGATGACACCAACTTCTCGAGCAGTTTATAACCCCAGGTCTCTATTTTCAGCATGAAAACTTTTGCATTAAGTGGAAAACTGTGCACTGAGCCACATAAAGTATTTAAGAGTTGGATTTTTGAGAGAAGGACACTGAGTGTTGTTTCAGTTCTCCAAAGCTCAACAGTTCCTTGAAAAAGTTTGGGTTTGGCTGTCACATGGAAAAAGAAATCAATTATTCACACCATTTTAGCAATTATCCTTTTTAGATTCAATTTGTCAAAACTAGAACTGTGGAGTTAAATTCTAACCCAAAATAGCTGTTATATTGTTCTGGACTTTTTAGTATTTACTAATTTCCAATTCGATAAAGTACAAGTAAAATACATCTTTTTTTGTGATTTTTTTCCCCACTGCTGCCAAGGTCTGGTCTGCACACAGCTCCCCTGGACAGCAGCAGGGATCCAACACATCCCTGACCTGCAGGAACCATTGGGTTTTAAGAATGAAGCAGGCAGTGGGTGGTGGGAGGGTTTTGTACCCCCAGTGTGATGGGGTACAAAAGCAACCTGGAGAGAAAGGTGAACTTTGAGAAATGTTTCACACAGGGGAATAGAGCAAAAATAAATGTTAGACTGAGAATCATAGAACAAAACCATGGAGTATCCTGAGGTGGAAAGGACCCCCAGGATCACCCAGCCCAGCCCTGGCCCTGCACAGACACCCCAACAACCCCACCCTGGGCATCCCTGGCAGTGCTGCCCAAACGCTCCTGGAGCTCTGGCAGCCTCGGGGCTGTGCCCATTCCCTGGGGAGCCTGGGCAGTGCCCAGCACCCTCTGGGGATGAACCTTTCCCTGATCTCTGACCCTGCCCTGGCACAGCTCCATGTCAGTAATATTTTGTATCTCTAATTATATCTCTAACTTATATCTTCTGATTTAAAGGTGAGCCACAGCTTGGCTTAGAACTCAGAACTCTTTCACTTTCCCAGACAGGGACTGGAGATGAATTATCTGTGGAGAGCTGCATGGAAAACAAAGACACTTTGGAGATGTAGGAGCCAAAGTCCTGTTCCAGTGGTGCTGTGGAAACTCAGGCAGGCCAAGGGGCAGATTCCCAAAGGCATTTGGGGATTTAGGGATGCAGAGGGACTGGGGTTGGTCAGAGGTACAGCAGGCAGGGAAAAGGATGGATTAAAATCCAGGTGCAAGAGGAAGAGCTCAGATCCAGGTCAGGGATCTCAGGCTGTGACCGTGAGCCAGGTCAAAGGAGCCCACAGGAGACTTTAAAAGTGACCTTCACCCAAACAGCAGCACAATCCACAATTCCCAAGTGTTTGCATCTCCACCCAAAGCCAAAGTAGAATCCACAGGCTGAAGATGTCTGAAAATTCCTGGTTGGGCCTGTTTGGAAGACTCAGACTCCAGCAAGAAGGGCAAAACAACCCCAGTGATCCTTCTCCCCTCTGAAATCATTTCTGCTTACAGAGAAAGTAGAAATCGAATTGGGCATTATGAAAAATTCTCTGTGTAGCTGCAACTACAACGCAGATAATTCATTTAGGCTAAATATATGGCTGTAATTGAAAAATCCAAATAAGGGATGCATATGCATTGATCCATATGATTTAAATCAAGCTATAAAACATCAACATTATCCAGCAAAAGCTGCTGAGGAAACAGCAGCCAAGCAGAATATGAAATTCCAGGGAGACCATTGCACTGGCTGGGAGGAGGACTTAATTGATTTTGACAAAGAAACCTATTTGCTGTTTAATTGATTCCTACTCTAAATTCCCAGCACTTTCAGAGCGAGCAGAGAGGAGCAGCAGAATAGTGATTACCCAGAGCAAATTACAGCTGGCCAGGGCTGGAGAACTTCAGGTCCTGGTAATTCTCTATTTACCAAATTACTGCTGTGGATTTTCAGAGAAACACTAAAATGAGCTCATATAAGCACACAAATCACACAGAGTTACAGGAGGATTGAAAGAGCTGCCCAGGCCCCAGAAGGACCTGGGGGGGAGCAGCAACATCCCTGTTTTACCCCAAAAGTGTCCCTGTTCTTCTGCAGCTCTTTGGGAGCTGTGTTTGCTGGGAAGGATGTGGTCACAGATTGTGCCAGTGCTCTAAAATCCCCTTGGAATCCCTTCTCAGCTTTGCTGGATGGCTGGGCCACTTCTCCAGGAGTTTCCACCACCTGACTGAGCCCCAGGGTGTGTTCCCTGCTCCTGGAGAGAAGCTGCTCAGCAGCCCCAGGGTGTCAGGGACCCAGGTCCCTGCTGGGGTTGGAGCCCTTGGCTCCTGTCCCTGTCTCTGCCCTGGAGATTCTCTTCCTTCTGTTCTTCATGTTGGAAAGAACGAAGCAAGACATCTTTGCTGTTTCAGGAGTTGTTTATTTTTCTTATCAAGACCGCGGAGGCAGTGACAGCATCCGCCGAGGGCACCAGGGCAGAAAGGCAATGGCTGCAGATCAGCAGCTACATTTTATATCTTACTAACAACCATTCAAGAACGATTACGTATTTTATTTTGTTTCCAACACCACTAAACCCTCATCTTATTGATATGTCTTTGCAATACTAACTTTTTTCCACCAACCAACACACCACAGGAACTGGTGTCAGAGGAGAGAGGAAGAGAATGAGGAGAGAGGAGAAGAAGAAAGAAGGAGAAACCACACCCCAAAATCTCCATCTTGTCCCTATATAATACATAGAGCAAGATCCTAAAACTACAACTAAACTCTCTGTGGTTCACTAAACAAAAATCTCTTCACCTCTCTGGTGCATTCAGGTTCTCCCAAAAGTGGAGGGAGCTTCTCCAAAAGCCTAGGTCGCTGGCTAGGCCACTTTTGAGGAGCTCTGGGGACATAAGGAAACCACCAGAGGAGCAGGAGAAGTTTTCAGGTTTCCCTGGACTCCGACACCAGGGCTGGCAGCACATCTGGGTACAGCTGTGTGACCCTGAGTGATGCTGGAACCCACAGAGCTGCTGCCCCTGTCACATCCCCAGGGCCTTCGTGGGCAGCACTGAGCCTTTGCCCTCACACCAGGGATGGGGGGAGAATGATTTTCTTCCCACCTTAACCCAGAGAAGTAACCCCTGCAAGTCAGGCACTGTCTCACACAGAGCTCCCTGTAGACAGGGGTGGTGTGAAGGTGCTCAGCAAAGCCATGGAAATGGGAAAAGGACCTCAGAAACTGCTCAGGACCATGGAAATGGGAAAAGGGACAGAAATGGGAAAAGAATCTCAGTTCTGCTCTCTAGAGCTACCTGAAAGGAGACTCTGGTGAGGTGGGGGTCACTCTCTGTACCCAAACTGCAACAGGACAGGGAGGAATGGCCTCAAGTTGTGCCAGGAGAGGTTCAGGCTCTGAGGAGCTCTCTGTTCCCAGCTGCTCCCAGTCCGTGTCTGCCAGCAGGAAATTATATCTTCCACTGTGACCTGAGACACAAGGTGTGCCCCAACAGCAGTGGGATGGAAAGATCCAGTGAATCCTGATCTGTAAGATTTCTTCACTTGCTGTGACAGAGGCACCTTAGTCGTGCACTGTATGTCACCTACCAGTAATTCTTTTTGTTTTATTCCTGTGCAACAAATAGTCTGTTTAAAGTCTTATGTCTGTTAGCTTTGTGTCTGTTAAATAAATAATTCATCCTGTAATAGACCTGCTTGGCCATTATTGTGACTGAGAGTGGTTTTTGGGGTGCTGGCCACCCCAATGAAGCTGCTGGACAAAGGCCTGGACAAAAGGCAGGGACTTATCTAAGCTCCCACCTCCATTTGTATCATCCCTCAGCCCGTGCTGTTCCAGGCACAGGGACACAGCCCTGAGGGATGGCAGCAGGGAGCTGGGGGAGCCCAGACACCCCAAAGTGTCACCTGTTGGTCCTGCCCTCTCCCTCCCCACTCCCATTTATTGATGAGCCTGGGCTTCAGCTCTTTGTCTCCAGCATCCCTGCCTGACCCCTCTGGGGAAGCGAAGGCTGTGCCACAGCACTCATCCTTCAAAGCCTTCCAGTCCCACAGGAAAACAGCACTTCAGGGCTTGTCCTGCTGTGCTCAAACACTGCATTATGGATTAGCCAGCAGCAGGTTTGCTCCAGGGCTGTTTCAGTACGAGCAGGAAAGAAAAATAAATGCTAAAAAAATAAAATTACAAACCAAAACCCAAGCAGAGCCTTCACCTGAGGGTGGCCCTGGAGCTGCAGTGGCGAGGGCAGGCAGCAGTCAGAGGGGTGTCCATCAAAATCCAGCATGGGCACAAAGGGAGGTGGGAATAATTCAGCTCTCAGTCCTTCTTTTAGGGGAGCACAACAGGATCAGCCACCTGGGGATTGTGTCCAGGGCAGGGAACAGAGCTGGGAAGGAGCCCCAGGAATGGCTGAGGGAGCTGGAAAGGAGCTCAGGGTGGAGAAAAGGAGGCTCAGGGGGGACCTTGTGGCTCTGCACAAGTCCCTGACAGGAGGGGGCAGCCGGGGGGGGGTCAGGCTCTGCTGGCAGGGAACAGGGACAGGAGGAGAGGGAACAGCCTCAGGCTGGGCCAGGGGAGGGGCAGGGTGGGCATCAGGGGAAATTTCTTCATGCAAAGGCTGGTTTAGCATTGGAAGTGGCTGGAAAGGACCTCCAAGACCACCAAGCCAAATCATTAACTCAGTACCATCACGTGGGCAGAGAATAAAACTGGGTCCAAAAGCTGGAATTTAACACAGAACAAAATTGCAACAATGGCTGTCTCCAGCTGGATGTCTGAGCTTCCAGCCAGTCCCATGAACTCCCCAGTCAGTACCAAACCTCCTCCAGCCTGGCCTTGGACACTGCCAGGGATCCAGGGGCAGCCACAGCTTCTCTGGGCACCCTGTGCCAGGGCCTGCCCACCCTCCCAGGGAACAATTCCTTCCCAATTTCCCACCTATACCTCCACTCCTTCAGTTCAAAGCCATTCCCCTTGTCCCACCACAGTGCATGTGCTCAGGACCACCTCAGGTCTGATTTTTCTCTGCTTTAACCATTCCCCAGTGCCCAAACCATCAGTGAAGCACAAAACCCTTCGGCTCTGTGCACCTGAGGCTCATTTCCCCTCCTTGTGGCCACGGTTCAGCCTCCCCAGGAGGATGAGGGGGCCCAAAAGAGCCACAATGCCACCCAAAATGAGTGTGGCAGTCACTGGGAGGGGACACGAGACAGCCAACAGGAGACACCACAAGCAAAAATACCTCAAACCCCTGAAAGTGTTTTTTTTTCTATTCCACAAAATGAGAGGTGCTCCCAATCAGTCTCTCACTAGGTAAATCCTGCGTTTGGGTTGTGATTTGTTTGGCAAAGCTCATATTTGCAGCTGTGATTACCCCATCAAGGCAGCTACACGAAGATGACATTTCAAGTGACCTTCAGCTCCCAGCTGCAATCTCCATCCCACAGGGGTGAGGGAGCAGGGAGGGGAAGCAGCACAGCAGCTCCCAGGTGAGAGGTGCTCCTCCAAAATCAGCCAGCTCAGGGCAGAGCAGGGTTTTAGGGAGGGCAGCAGGCACAAACCCCGAATGTTGGATTTATCTGCGAGGGAAAAAGCCACTGTAGTTGGTATCTGCTCAAATGGGAGAGCTCAGGGTGTGTTTCCTCATGGAAACATCCTGCAAAAGGAAGGTGTGTGTGATGCCTTAGGTTTGAACTTTTCTATGTTTCCAGCCCTGCCCTGCCCAGTGTCACTCTGCAGTTCCCTGGAGCTCGTTCAGTGCTGTTCTCTCATGCTCACACACACACAACAAAGCCTCTCCAGCTCTCCAAGGACACCCAGACCCTCCTAGGCCCAACAACTGCAAACCACAATCTTGGCAAGAGGGGGGCAAGCTTGGGCAAATTCCATCCTTGCCTGGCTCCTGCTTGGGGAATTGATGCTGAGATCCAAGTGGGAAGAACTCGGGAGCTGTCCTTGTCCATGTTGGGATGCACTGAGGCAGGAGCCTCTGGAGCCCAGAGTGTGCCTCTGAAGGCCTTTCCAACCAATCCCTCCTTGATTCCTTTATTCCTGTCTGCTCTCTGTTTCTAGGGAACCATTTAAGGCATCATGTGGGCATAGCACCCTGCAGGATGGTCCATGCAGGAGGGCTTATGTGCAGTGTAAATATTTGGGTGTTTCTCTTGCAAAGGAATTGGGTTTTCTCCAACATTCACTCCCCAAGGGCAGGGATGGTATTTTGCCTCGCACTGAGACACCCAGTGAGTCAACTCCATAAGATACACACACAGTGCCCTGAAAATAACTGAAAAAGGAGCTCCCAGTTCTCTCCCCTCTGCTTTCTACACTTCTGTACCTTTCCCCACCCCTGTCCAGCATTCCCTCCTTCTGTGCTCCCATCCTCAGTGCACCACTCCTCCCCCACACTCACTGAATTCTCACCTTTAATCCCAATCCCTCCTGGAGGATTTCCCACTGGTTTTCCATCCAGCCCTCCTGGTGTCTCCTCCTCCAGGTCTCTCATGCTTTGCCACTCCACCTCACCCCAGATTTAGTCTCAAACTTCCCCCCACCCTTCCCAGCTGTTTCTTTCCCACCCTTTAACAGCTCCCATGACACCCTTCCTTCCAGGGCACCTGGGGAGAGCCAGGCAGGAATCTGTGCCTCCTGCACTAAGCTCCTGTCACTTTGTGAAGCAAGAATAGCAAAATCACAAACTAAAAAGGGAAATACATACAGAGAATGGCACAAAATGCAACCATGTCAGCATCCAGCAGGTCAATCACCCTCTGGACTACCTCCCCTGAACTCCAGGGCTGGAGAAGCTCAAGCCATGGCTGGATCTAAGTAAAGACAGGAATCAGGGGGAGTCCAGGATGCTGCAAATGGATTTTGCTTTCCACAGGGGCAGCTCCAGGGGCCAGAGGCAGCAGAGCAGGGCAATGACTCGCTGGCCATGCTCTGTATCCACAGGAGGAGCTGGGCCCTGTTTGCTGCAGCAAAGGGCAGCCCAGCATCGATCAGGGCAGCAGCCTGTCAGTGCTGGAGGCATCAGGGGCTTTAACAAGGCCTGCAAAGATCATTTGGAATTGTCACAAGCTCACACTTGGTTTGTAAGGCAGCCTGAAGCAGATTTATTGACCTCCCTCACCATCCACAGGGTAAGGTAGCAAGGGGATGCTCCAAGTCCAGCCAGGACCTGCCACAAGAGGCTCTTGGCAGAAGCATCTGAATGAAGGAAGAGCTGAATGCTGACAGCAGCAAAGATTCTGGCTGGAAAATCTGATCTTGCCACAATCTGATCTTGCTCCTGATGCCTCAGGTTTTAACTTTTGTATGTTCCCAGCCCTGCCCTGCCCAGTGTCACTCTGCAGTTCCCTGGAGCTCGTTCAGTGCTGTTCTCTCATGCTCACACACACACAACAAAGCCTCTCCAGCTCTCCAAGGACACCCAGACCCTCCTAGGCCCAACAACTGCAAACCACAATCTTGGGGACAGGGGGGCAAGCTTGGGCAAATTCCATCCTTGCCTGGCTTCTGCTTGGGGAATTGATGCTGAGATCCAAGTGGGAAGAACTCGGGAGCTGTCCTTGTCCATGTTGGGATGCACTGAGGCAGGAGCCTCTGGAGCCCAGAGTGTACCTCTGAAGGCCTTTCCAACCAATCCCTCCTTGATTCCTTTATCCCTGTCTGCTCTCTGTTTCCAGGGAGCCATTTAAGGCATCACTCCCCCACTGACCACCCACCCACAGCAACCTCAACCCATCCCCTTCCAAATGAATTCCAATGAGCTTCGAACACCTTGAAGTTTTCCAAGCACAAGAACTCAGGGCGACACAGAATTTGGAATCCAGACAGCTCCTGGCTGTGCAGGGCCCCAGCTCCCTGAGCAGCCCTTCAGGGAGGCCTCAAACCTTGTATAAACTCAGTGTATTCTGCAGCAAGTAATAACACAGCTTTGTTGAAGGGATGACAATATCCAAGAGTGACAGGAAACGTGGAAGTGAGCGAGAGAAATTAAGCTCCTTGCAAGCAACTAGAGAGCTTCTGCTGGGAACTTCACTTTCCCAATCTATTCCCTTAACAAAGCTGCTTGGGAAACTCTCCTTAAACCATTCCCCATGCCAGGTGGGAAAACATGGGAGCAGGGTGGTTAATGCTTCCTCATCTCACTCACAGAAAGTGCTAGGCTGCTGGAGTGATGCCCAAGGAGGCCTCCAACCAACAGCAGCACATCCATTCCCTGACCTCCAGGTCAGGCACTTGAGCAGAGAACAGCAGGGGCTGCAGGAAGGTCAGCAGAAGGACATGAACACGAGGAGGAAATCAATGTTAAGCAAACAGGCAGAGGGACATGGTGGCACCCACCAAAAGTGGAACAAGAAGCAAGTGCCCCTGTGAGTGCAATTAAAGTTTAAATCAGCCCAGAGCTGAGCTGGCACTTGGGGGCTCAGCAGCAGCAGGGGAGGGTGAGACACAATCACCAGGGCAGTAATCACCAGGATCAAGGAGCACTGCATCATCCCCAGGGCTGCTGAGAGCCGGAGGAGAGGCCTCAAGGCACATCTTCCCTGCTTAGGGCTGTCACATTACCCACACATCTCATTTCCATCCAAAATTACTCAAAATAAGCACGGATCATCAGAAAAAAAGAGCTTGGAGACAATGAAGAACAACCTGGATACTTTCCCAGAGCTCAGAGGAGCTTCAACCTTAAACACTGCAGGAAGCCAATCCAGCTTCTTCCCACCTTCACCCCCTGCTGTCTCTGCAGCATGGATGAACACAGATCAAATGAAAAAGCCAAACTACTCCCATGTGCAGCTACTTCTTGCTTGGTGTAAGAACATCTCTGTGGCTTCCTGAATCTTTGGATGTTAGACAGTAAAACAGGGAGAGGCTTCCACTCCTCAAGCTGTGCTTGGGAAGCCTCCTCCTTTCGAGCAGAGCTTTAGGAGCTGCCACAAGAAGGTCATTTCAGCCTGTGGTGCCTCTTCTGCTGCAGTGCCCGTGGCCTGAAAAGCCTTACAGGGGTTGGGCTGCTCCTCCTCAGCTCCAGCACTGCAGGTCCCAACCCCACGAGCTGTGGGCTCGAGCACAAGCAGCCAGGAAGGTTCACAGCACAGAGGTTTAGTGGCCATGCAAGAGCACATCCCACTGATCCACAGGCAGAAGCAGCAGGATCTGCTGGGATAAGCACTATGTTAACATAGATCAGGCATGCTGCACTGACAGATCAATACCAAGTGCAGGAATGCCCAGGAATGTTCCTTAAAATTCACTTTTACAACCAGGCCAGTTTAAATTTCAGGCATTCCTAGGTGGTAAGGCACAGCTTTGCTGTTAAGAAGACAACACACAGTTTATTTCCCACCAGGCAGCAGGGCTGGCTCCAATATCCCCAGTTCCCAGTTCAGCAGGACTTAGAGGAGGCAGAACTGCTGAGCTTTTTTCCAGACAGAACTCCCTCTGCAGCTGAGGGCACACAGTGGAGGGATGACCCCTGCAATTTATCTCTCACAGCAACACCTTGGCCTGGCAACCTAAAATTCCCAATTATTTCGCTTTCAACACGAACTGGTTGCTACAGGAGGAAGAAACTTGTCTGGTACTGAGCATGCTGAGCTCAGGGAATCAGGACCCAAACCTTTCCAACAATTATTCCTTGTGTTGCATCAAGGAATAGTTGCTGCCCAAACCCAGAGCCCACACAGTCCTCAGCACAAAGCCTTCACACACAGGGCTAGAGGAGGAGCAGTGCTGTTGGAAAAGTGGTTGCTTTTAGGTAAGAGAGGAAGAAATTCCACCTCTTTCAGCATGCACTCACCATCCACAAAAAAAACACCCAAAAAAACCCTCCCCAGTTCCCGATGCTGACCCCCATGGAACAATTTTAATTATTTTTAAATTAAAAAAATAACTCACATGAGAGCAGAGTCCACTTCTGGTCTTGAAGGCAGAAGGATGAGAAGCCAGGAGCAGAGCTTTTCATCTCCAAACCCCACAGGCACCTGGTCCATTTGCTGGCCAGGCTGAGGGCATTGGGCTCCCCAGGCTCTTCCAAAGGGAGCTGGACATGGCATTGGAAGAGCTCAGAGCTCCCAGAAGTGCCTGGTCAGGAGAGGGCAGTGCTGACAGCAGGTGTCTGTCACCCAGCCCTGCTGCCTCTCCATCCACAGCTCTGCCAGGCAGGTTCCCCACACCTCTTGATGCCTTAGGTTTTAACTTTTATATTTTTCAAATCCTGTACTGCTAGTGAGACTCTGAAGCTTTCTGTAGCTTGTTAAATGCTGTTCTCTGTGCTTAGATTGACATTACAAAACCTCTAACTTGTTCTTCAAGGACACCCAGAAACAAGAACTGTAAACCTTCATCTTGGGAAGAGGAAGGCAAGCTTGGGGGATATCACATCCTTGGCTGAGTTCTGCTTGGGGAATTTATGTTGATAAAAAAGTGTGAAGCTCTCATGACCTAGAATGTCCATTTTGGGATCCACTGAGGCAGGAGCCTCCAGACCCCAAAGTGTGCACCTGAAGGCCTTTCAAATAAATACCACCTTTTTTTCCTTTATTCCTGTCTGGTTTCTGTTTCTAGGGAGCATTTAAGGCATCACTCCCATCCCACCAAACTGAAACCTGCACCAGATGGATGCAGGAGGAGAATGAGGCCTGGGAGGAGCAGTGCCAAGGGGTGCTGAAGGAGCCTGTGGCCCCTGGCTGAGTGGTTTTTCTTCTTTACCCAAGTCCCATATCAGAAATGAAGGAGGCAGAGCTCTTGTTCAGCTTCTCAGGTTGTTTATTTTTTCTTATCTCAAACCCAGAGTGCAGCCTTGCCTGGCTTGTCACTGTGGAATCTGTGGTGCAAAAGAGGCACAAGACCTCTGCACAGTGTGTTTTTAAAGACTTTTTACCCAATAATCAGCCACAACATATCATATTTTCAATTCTGTACCAATAACTATCTATTCTTTCTAACACATTTCTTTGACCTCAAACTTACTCTACCACTCACCCAGTGCTACCTCAGAGCAGAACATGGAGGGGAAGGAGAAGACAGGGAGACAAGGGACAACACCCTAAATTCTCCATTTTGTCCCCACCCACTTCTATACTAAAAAACCCAGTGTTATAAATTTTCACCATGTGATAAACTAAACTATAACCTATGCCACACTTCCAATGCTTTCAATTCATCCAATTGTGTTGGGAGATTTCCCAGGGGCACAGATCAAAGGCTGTGTTCCCCTGGGGTGTCTCAGACCTCTCAAAGCAACAGGAGAAGCTTTCCAGCACTCCAGCAGGGTGCCAGGGCTCTGGCAGCTCCCCAAGCATGGGACAGGGCCAGCAGGGCACATATTTGCCTCCAGACTCAGGAGAGAGAAGGAATTACAGCTTCCCAGGACAACATCAGGACTGTGATCTTCCCATACCCCTGCCTGCTCCTCCCAAATCCCTGAGTGCACAGTGGAATTCCATGGAGGAACAGATGGGAAGAGCACAGCTCACAGCCCCTGAGCAATACTGACAGAGACACCAGAGCCAGGGCTTTGGATGCAGCAGTTTTATTTTAAGCAGTTGTGACCCAGCAGCTTTTAGGAGGACAATTCTTTACACTTACTGAAGGTTTAATGCCAACAGCAATTATTGTTTTATCCTTTACATGGAAGTGCTGGAGGTTTCCAGGTGCCCAGCTCCTGCTGCCTCTGCCTCCTTCTCCTGGGAGGATTGATCCTCCTGGGAGTCTTCCTCCTCCTCCTCCTCCCTGGGGGAGAAAGGTCCCACCAGCCAGGACAGAGGAGTGTTGTGCTTCAGGTAATCCAGCAGCTCCTCCATGTACTCCTGGATCTCTGCCAGCTTCCCCTGGCTCTGGCTCAGGATGCTGCTGGACAGATCCTGGAAGGACTTTGCCGCTGAGAAAGCAGCACACAGCTCCTGAGAGGCACTGAGAGCCTGCTTCACCTTGTCCTGCAGGCTGCAGGGGAGGCCCTGGATGGCAGCCACGACTCCACAGCAGGTGAGGTGCAGCTGCTGGGTGATCCTGCATGCCATGAGCAGGGTCAGAGACTCCATCTCCTGGGAGGAGGCAGGAAGGACAAGATCAGGAATGAGTCAATTAAAAAAAAAAATCAATCAAGGGGTGCCCAGAGCCCTTTCCCTCCCTCCCCAGGAAGGCACCTCTGGCTCTGTAGGGCTTTCATCTCCACTCTCTTTGAGATGCTTCCTACTCCAGTCCAGCCACATCTGGTGTAGTTTCTCCTGCCCCTCCTGAAGCTTTTGATTAAATCCTTGTTTAAACACCTCAATCTGCAGCAGGGGAAGATCAGAGTGTCCAGACAGACAGATCAGCTGGGGAATTGCAAAGCTTTTCACCACAGCAAAGTGAGATGAGACCAGGGCTTTGGTCCCCTCCTGCCAGGGGCTGGGCTCTACCTACCAGCTCGATGATGCAGTGGAGCTGTGCCAGGGCCTCCTGCATGCCCTGCCAGACCTGCTTCATCCTGGCTGTGGACAGCAGGTGGGCAAAGAGGCGAAGTTCCTCCGAGAGAGAGCCCAGGCGCACAAAGTACCTCCTGTGCTGGCGCTGCTGCTGCAGGGGCACCGTGCCCTCCTCACTCACTGCCAGCTGGGCTGGGGACACAGCAGTGCCTCAGTCACCAGAGGTGCAACAGGAGCTCCCAGACTGGGAGCCAGGTACCCTCCAGTGAGAGCCCAGAGAAGCTGTGGCTGCCCCTGGATCCCTGGCAGTGCCCAAGGCCAGGTTGGACATTGGGGCTTGGAGCAGCCTGGGACAGTGGGAGGTGTTCCCTGCCCATGGTGAGAAGCCCAAAATGAGCTTTAAGGTCCCTTCCAACCCAAACCATTCTGGGATTCTCTTCTTCCCATCAGCCCCATTCCAGAGCAGTGGGGTGAGGAATGGGCCTGACCAGCCCCAAGTTCAATAGTTCCCACAGACACCCTTTCCTTACCTAGCTCCTCATTTCCCATGGGGAGAGAGTCCCCTTCTGCTCTCCCCAGCACAGCCTCTGCTCCACAGACACCTGTCTGTCCCACTCCAGGCTGCAGCCCCACCCCAGCAGCACCAGGCACTGTGGGTCTGGCAGCCTCCACGCTGCTCTGCAGAGGCTCCTCGGTGACATCCATCACCTCCAGCACTTTGCTGCTCACAGTGTCCCTCACATCAGCCACTCTGGAGGACACCAGCTCCTTGGTGTCAGAGAGGATCTGGGGAAGAGGAGGAATGGCAGATAATGGGGTGGGCTGTGTCCTCCACAGCAATTCTGAACAGCACCAGGAGGACAAATAGCATGGTGCCAGGTTAAGTGTTTGCTCCTGTAGGAACTTGCATCACACACTCAGGTCCTCCAAGAGCCTGTAATGTTCCCAAGCTTAGAAACCCTACAAGAACCAGGCCCCTCTGGCTTCCAGAGACAGCACAGCCTTGAATTCTTACCTGTTCCACTGGCTTTTGAAGGAGTGGCAGCTTCTCCCCCAGTTTCTCCAGACCCTTGGAAGCATACTCACTTGCTGCAGCAACTGAGGAGAGAACCAAAGAAGTGTCAAAACTTGGTTTTCTGCAATTTCACCTCAAGTTCCACCTTGCAAAAATCAGTTTTAGGGAAGTCAGCATCAGAGTCAAGCCCTGAGTCTCCATCACACTGCTGGGGTTAGGGCTCAGATTTAGCCTTATGTAGAAGCCAGGAGTTGTCCTTGCACTGTGGTGAGGGAGTGATGCATTTCCTCATCCCAGGACCCCTCCCAGGTGTGGAAGGAGCTAGGTAGTCCCTCCCTGCAGGGGCCTGCCCTTCCCAGGGGATTACCATGGGGCTCCAGGGTGGCCAGCACTGGCTGCACACAGCTGGCCGTGGCCTCGCTCACACTCTGCACTCCTTTCTCTGCAGCATCACACACAGAGCGCAGGTAGGGGTGGCTCTCCTTGGTGGAGGCATAAGCAGCAGAAACCACATCACAGGCAGAGCTCACCAGGCTCAGCTTGGCCACCTCCTTCACTGCAGCCTGAAAGAGCAGAGGAAAATGCAGCCATGAAGTTTCAAACCTGGCCCTGAGGAGTTCTGCCCTGAAATTCCCTGTTTGGGGGGAGTTGTCACCAAATCACCCAGCCTGGCTGAGGGAGAAACTCTTGCCTTGCTCACACAGTTAATTAAATCCATAACTCAGCTGTGACACGAGCTGGGCAGCTTTGCCATTAATGATGGCCTACCCCAGGAAAACTCTCCTCTGGCACAAAGAACAATAAAATTTGGGGGCAACCTCAATTCTCCTGCCACATCCCCATCTTCAGTGCACCCTGACAAGCCAACATCCCAGGAAAAGCTCCACCAGCCAGGACTGAGTTGGTTTTAAGCTGAAAGACTTCACCCTCACTGCAAGGATGCTGCTGTCACAGTCTCTGTCCAAGAGAGTCCAGAGCCAGGGTTTTGGTATGCAGCAGTTTTATTTTAAGCAGTTATGACCCAGCACCAGCAGCTTTTAGGCAGACAACTCTAAGCAGAGCAAGAGCAGCAGGTCTCAGGGATGCTGAAACATTGGAATTTTCCCATGGGAGCACTGCTTACAGCAAGCCAGGATCTTGAGTTAGAGAAACATCTTTCCCAGCCAAGAACCAGCCAACCTGGCTTGGCCTAGGAGACCACAGGGACTTTAGGGCCACGTTTTTGTCTGTGTTGTCCCCCAGAAGCTGCAGGACACAGCCTAAGCAGAGGGAACTCCCCATTTTTGGGGGCTCAGCTCCCCTCAGCCACAGCAGGGCCACATCCTCACCCCTGCACCCAGGAGCTGCCACTCCTCACACCCCACAGGGAGCACCTACCCTCCTCCTCCTCCTCCTTCACCTCTGGGCAGCTCTGGGCAACCTCCTCCTTGTCAGGCACAGCAGAGGCCATGGCAGCTGGAATGCAAGGAGCACCAAGGCTTTAGGGTAAGACCCTCCTTGCAAGGGGACACTTTCCTCTAAGGTCAGGGAAGAGAGAAGTTCCTTCACTGCCTGTTCAGGGGAAAGCCCCAAAACAGCCTCATAATGGGGGGATCTGTGCCACTGGAAAATCTACCTGCTTTCAAGTTTAAGCTTCAAGTGGTTTGTGACAACCAAAGGAACGAGGAGAACATTCTTTCCTCAGCCTGGAGACCAAATATTATCAATATATTTAGGAGAGGCACAAGCTACCTCCTTCCTTCCCACCAGGGCTTCAAGGAATTCTTGAATAAAAGAAATAATAAGAGCAGAACTGGGGGGGGAAACAGAGCTCAAGGGTCTGCCCTGCTGTTATCACACCCCAGCACCCAAATATTTCCCCTGGAAATTCCAGAACAGGACCTTTTTTTTTACCTGTGGGAGGTGAGCAGACCACCAGCAAGGAAGAACCTGACACCCACCATGCTCCAGCCCCCACTCCTGCCTTTTTATGGAGGCTGGGATGGGGCCAGGAGGGACCCTCGGGGCCAATCCCTGTCCTGGCCAATTAGAGGGGAATAGGGCTGAAATGGGCCCTGCCATGGCTCATTAATTACTCTGTAATTAGGCAGGTACACCTTGCCCTGTGTAAAGCAGCTTCACATGGAGGCCTCCACTCCACCAGCAGTGACTGTGGGGATGTTGGAAAGCAGTTTCCCATTCCTGCATTGATGATATTTAATGATTAATCATGTTCCTAGATTAGAGATGAGCCATAAGATTTTGGGTTTATTTAAGGGGAACTTAATTTCTAAGTTTGCTTGAGGTGCCACAATCCTTTGCCAGCCACGTTCAGGGGTCTCTGAGCAGTTGTCTACAGTTCTCCTTTTGTCCCTGGATTCTGAAAGTTGCAAGGAATTGAGTTTATTTATTTATTAAAATGGTTTTTCTGATGACAGAAGCTACATACAGAAGATCATTATTTTTTATTAAATCTATGGCATTATCTGTGCTTTCTCAGGCATGTTTCATGGTAAACTCAGCATTAGAAAAAGGAAAAATAAAACCACTTTGGGATGGCCCTGGCTGCACAAAGATCACATTCTCATGCAGTTTGCTGGGTGATGAGCCTGGGTGCTGGTGAGGCTGCCAAGCAAACTTTAATGGCCACAGAGCTGCCGTGAGCACAATGCTGGAGGCTCATCCAGGAAATCTGGGGATTTTCTGTCTCTTCTCAGAGCTCGCTATCACCAGAGCAGAGGCCATGGGAGTGAGGGAGTCCCAGCTGCTGGCTCAGCTATTTTTCTTCTTTTCAGTGTCCCATATTGGGAAAGCAAGAGATGAAACTTCTTGTTGTTGAAGGAATAAGAAGAGGAAAGAAGGAGGAGCCAGAGCCAATGCCCTAGATTGTCTATGTTTTCTCCATTAACTTGTATATAGCAAAACTTAAAACTCCAAATACTCACTCCGTGGTAAACTAAACAAAATCCTTTTCACCCTTTTGATGCTTTCAGTTCATCCAGAAGTGAAGGGAGCTTTTTTCAGGGACTTAGGTCAAAGGCTAAGTTCCCCTGGGGGGGCTCTGGGGGAAAATTGACCCCTCACAGAGAGAGGAAAAATTTTCCAGCTTTTCTGGACTCCAACATCAGAGTAATCAGTGAAATGTCTCAGGATGTTCACTGGGGTCTGTGCTGCAGGAGAGGAAAAAACCCCTCCAAGTACACCCTGTGCTCCAGACAAGCCCTGGAGCAGTGCTGGAAGTGCTGCTGCAGGATCCAGCAGCCCAGAGCACCCGGAGGGAGGAGCAGTGCTTGTGCTTTGCCTCGAGGTTGTTCTTTCTGGGTTTGGGCTGTGACAGCAGCAGCCCTGGAATGTGTCACCCTCCTGCACAGAGCTTCCACTGCTCAGCTCTCACTGCTCCTGGCCAGGCTCACGATGCTTGTCACCTCATACAGGGACAAAAAGGTCCTTGGTGGCCTGGGATGTCCAGGCAGTCCCCTCTGCCTGCAGCAGTGACAGCCTCGAGCTCCACCTGAGGAGGTTTAGGTTGGATATTGGGAATAATTTCCTCAGCCAAAGGGTGTTCAGGCACTAGAACAGCTGCACTGGTGGGATCAGCATCCCTGCAAGGGCTCACAAAACCTGTGGGTGTGGGGCCTGGGGACACAGTTTGGTGGCAGAGCTGGCAGTGCTGGGGCAATGGTTGGACTCCATGATCTTAAGTGCCTTTTCCAACCTTAATGATTCCATGATTCCGTGCTTATGGTTCCAACTTCTGAGGATGTTTACATGGTAAATGGGATTTTAAAGCTGGGGAAATGGGAGCTACCATGTTCCAGAGGATGAGCTCCACCTGGCTCATCAGCACAGCCACAGCCCCGAGGCTGCCAGAGCTCCAGGAGTGCTTGGACACTGCTCTCAGGGATGCCCAGGTGTCTTGGTATATCCTATATCATCTCTCTATGCCCAGCAAGGGCATGGAACCTTCTGGAGTGGGTCCAGAGGAGGCACCAAGGTGATCAGAGGGGTGGAGCTTCTCCTCACTGGGAGAGTTGGGATTGTTCAGCCTGGGAAAGAGAAGGCTCAGGGGTGATGTATTATAGCCTTCCAGTGTCGCTCTTGAAAAATAGCAGCCTAAACTTCAGATGAAAAAGTTATTTATTAAGAACATTTTGCTTTTTATATATCCAGGGTGGCTAGAGCAGGGTATAATTACTGGGTTTTGGGTGAACACTTCTTTAGCATCATTGGTTAGTTACAGCAACGCTGAAGAATAACAAGTTGGAAAAACAAGATGTAAAAACACTACTTGCAAAATACAGTTTACAATAAGATGGTTTACATAAACTTCTCCTGGTTCTCAGCTCTGTTTGTGAGAAAGCAACTTCTTCTCACAGACAGGGCTGGGAGCTGGGAAATTTCTCTCTGATCACACTTGTCAGTGTCCACATGCCAGTGCCTGAAGGAGCCAACAGGAAAGATGGAGAGAAACTATTGACAAGGGCCTGCAGTGACAAGGGGGAATGGCTTCAAAAGAAAGAGAGTAGGTTTAGATTGGGATATTGGGAGGGAATTGTTCCCTGTGAGGGTGGGCAGGCCCTGGCACAGGGTGCCCAGAGCAGCTGTGGCTGCCCCTGGATCCCTGGCAGTGCCCAAGGCCAGGCTGGATGGGGCTTGGAGCAGCCTGGGACAGTGGAAGGTGTCCCTGGGGATTGGATGAACTTTAAGGTCCTTCTCAACCCATCCTGTGATGATTCTGTGGTGGAACAGGTGCCTGTCCCCTGAGAAAGTGCCTTCCACCAGCATCCCTCATAGCTGCAGCAGCACTTCCAAGCAGGCCAGAGCACTGGACAAGTTCTGGCTGCAGCAGGCACAGAGGGACACCCCCAGGAGACCATCCACAGCCCTCCAAGAGCATCCCTAGGGACTGGTACCTGCCTCTGTGCTTGGATTTGGAGGGTTTGCATGGTGCACCTGCACAGAGGGGGTCACAGAGCAGAAGAGGAGCTCTGGGTGCCCCTGTGCCCCTCAACACACTTGCTTAGAGTGCCTCTTTCAATCATCTCTGTCTCATGCCATCAGCAGGTGGCATATATTTGAAGAGGTTGACCAGCAAACTGTCATAAACACCCCTCAGAAATATTATTTGAAGTCCTTTCCATAAAAAGAAACTGGAGCTTGATAAATGTGCAGAGCACAAAGAATGGGCTCCAGCAGCACATTTTGAAAATCACTGCTTTAGGCAATCTCCTTAGCAGCTTGTTAGATGTTTTATAAGTGTCCTTCCCAGCTCCAAAAGAAATAATACCACTAATGATTGTGTCAGATACAAAATAATTTCACAGCCTTTTTTTGTCTGCAAGCTTTCCAATTTCAATAAATCACGTGCCCTTCTGTGCAGCTGAAGGAATCCAAAGCCCACAGAGCAGGCAGCTTGGCTGGGAGAGAAAATAAAAATAGGAAGGACACCAGGGCCATTTTTTTTCCCCTGCTTTAATTCCAGCCATAGTTTGTTTGCCTTAGCGAGCCAGGCCTTGCTGAGCTGTGATTCCTGCTCCCATCAGCAGGGCTGAGCACTCCTGGGATCCCACGGGGAAGGGAGGGCAGGGATTAAACATGGAGAGGGAAAATGAGGGAATCTGCACACCCCTGCAGAGCTGTCTTGGTTTGGAAAGACAGGTGAGGGTAATGAAGGCAGAAACTCCCCTTGAAATGGAGAATTATGATAATTAATAATTTTATTATTAAAAATTAAATTAATTTATTATTGGAATTATTATATATTTGTTATATATCTTATTATAATTA
>VZTN01027120.1:1025083-1054264 GCA_013400515.1 Erpornis zantholeuca | reverse complement strand
ATTAATATGTAATACACTAATATATATATTATATTAAATATAATTCTATATTAATTTGGATAATTACAATTATCCAGGACTAATTCCAGGTCCTGGCTGAGCTTCCCCTGGGATTTGCACACTCTCCCCCTGACTCTCCATTGGCTGCTGCACTCCAAGCTCACACAGCAATGTCTCCACCACTTAGGATGTTTTCTCTGCCTTCCTCATAGCCACTTGCCTATTTTTGTAACATTTTGTAAGAATTTAATTACCTTTGAAACCTTTTCTGTGCTCTGTAAGACCTGATTGAAATTTAGTGCTGGATGCAGAAAGCTCAACTTGAACACCCAGAGGAGACAGTTTCTCTGCCATGTGAAATAACATCTGATCCATCCGAGTTTCATTTATCCACAGCAATTACAATTTTTCCTTATTTGCTGACTGATTTAATCTTGAGAAATTCATTCCAGTCCTGCGTGGTCTCTCATTTTCCATTGATATTCCTGGAGTACCAGCAGGGAGATGATCCCACTCCAGACCTGCCAGGGACCCCTCTCAGGGCAGAGCAGAGCCTCAGCTCATCGACTTTTCAGTCTGTCTACAAAATAAAAAATACAACTCAAATGAGAAGGAAAAGCTCAGAAAGAACACAATTCACTCAATTTGGGGGTGTGGTGGGGAATATTTAAGCTTTTCATTGTTAAAGCTGTCCCTGAACTCCTGGGCTTTGCTCCAGGGGTGAGTAACTCAGGGGTGATGATCTTTACCTCCCACCTGTGGTGTTTCCACTGCCCTGCTCTGGGTTCAGGTCTTATCTCGCTTATTCCCCTGGCACAAGTTGTGATAAAGCCCCATAAAATCCCTGTTCCCTTCATCCATGGTCCCTCACATCTCAGTGATGTGATCCCTCTTAGCCCATGGATGGCATGGGATGCTTCTCCCAGGTAGAAGAGACCCCCAGTAACTGCAGGCTGACATGGATAAGAAAGGTTGGGGCATTTTGGTGTTTGGAATCCTCTCATTTATTGTCCTTTTTTTTTTTTCTTGGAAGTTGTTGGGGTAGAGGAAGGCCAGGAGACCTCCCTTTCCCCTCTGGGGGTCTCGTGTGTCCCCAGAGCCCCCCGGGATGGCTTGGTTGTTGATCTGAGCCCATGGGAAGGACTGTTCTCAATTCTGGATGAACTGCAGACACCCAGGAAGTGAGAAAGGCTTTTGTTTTTGCATCACAGAGAGTTTAGCTGTAGGTTTAGATTTTGCTCTATATATTATATAGAGGCAACATGGAGGTTTCAGGGTGTCAGCTTCTTCTTCTTTTCCTTCTACTTTCTCCTCCTTCTCTTCCTTTCTTCTCTGACACAAGTTCCTGTGGTTTGTCTGTTAGTGGAGGGAATCTAATGTAGAAGAGACATATCAATAAAATGAGAGTTCAGTAGTGTGGGGAACAAAACAAAATACGTAGAGCTTCTTAACAGGTCGATAGTAGATATAAAAGCTACCTGCTGTTAGCAGCCATTGCCTGTCCTGCCCTGGTGTTCTTGGAGGACGCAGCCCACACCTCTGAGGTCTTGATAAGAAAAATAAACAATCTCTGAAACAGCAAGAAGATGTCTCACTTCGTTCTTTCCAACATGAAGAGCTGAAGGAAGAGGATCTCAGGGACCAGGGACTGGAGCCAGCAGCTCCAAGAGGAAATCACCCACCCACTCCTGTCCTTCAAACCATACCATTGGCTGACCCCAAGAAGAAGCCTGTTTTCCCCAAGGCATGGCTTGAGGCTTTCAAGGGAGAATGATGATGAAATGTGGAGTCCTGGAGCTCTGGAAACATTTTATAGATGACAATCTGTGTCATGCTCCTCGGCAGGGAGCTCACAGGATAGGAGTCATTAATGGTGTGGGTGCATCTGAATGAAGGTGGCCCAGTCGAATTCCAGCTGCCCAGCCCAAACTCTGAGGCTTTAAACTTCCACACAACCCTTGGGATGTGCTGCCACCATCCCAGGGCAGTTGGGAGATTAATTTCCCTGTGGTTCAATTTGCAGTTTAATGGCATCAGGGTCAAGAGGGACCACAGCCATCACCTCTGCCCTCCAGCTGCAATTCCAGTGCCAGGTGTTACTTGCTGAATTCCAGGAAGGTTTTGAGAATATCACTGCAATGGAAGCAGCAGCCTGTGCATCAGCCCAGCTATTTTGCATTTGAATTTCAGACCTGGCAGCCTGAGGGCTAAAACAGTTTTAATGTTTGGCTCTGCAAATAAACATCCAAATGATGCCAGGCAGTGAGATTGCTTAGAAATGTAGGAATGTTATGGGGTAACCCCCATGCAATCAAAGGTAACTTGCCTGTAACACTCACAGATTGCTTTCCCATGTCCCACCAGCATTTTCATTGCTTTCTTTAGTGGTTTGGATTTTTGAAGGCAGGAGTTAAAGGTGTTGCAGCTGACTTTAGAGTGACGCCTACAGCTCCAAGCAAGGATTTTCCAGCTGCTCCTTTCCCAGCCATGGCCTCGTGGCCACCCTGCCCCAGCACCCTGCAGGATGCTCTGGGAGGAGAAGGTGCATTTTCCTTGCTGTGGCAAATCTCCTTTCTGGGCACCTGTGATGCCTTAGGTTTTAACTTTTATATTTTTCAAATCCTGTACTGCTAGTGAGACTCTGAAGTTTTCTGGAGCTTGTTAAATGCTGTTCTCTGTGCTAAGATAGACATAACAAAACCTCTAACTTGCTCTCCAAGGACACTCAGAACATAAACTGTAAACCACAATCTTGGGAAGAGGGGGGCAAGCTTGGGCAAATTCCATCCTTTCCTGGCTTCTGCTTGGGGAATTGATGCTGAGATCAAAGTGTGAAGCACTCATGACCTGTCATCCATGTTGGGATGCACTGAGGCAGGACGCTCTAGACCCCGAAGTGTGCACCTGAAAGCCTTTCCAACAAATACCACCTATATTCCTTTATTCCTGTCTGCTCTCTGTTTCTAGGTATCCTTTTAAGGCATCACCTGGAGGCTCAGAGCTCCAGTGATGGCAGCAGTGAGCAGCACCCAGGAGCTCCTCTGTTGTTGTTGATCATTGAATGAAGGGAAAAGAGTCCAGAATTCCAGAAGATCAGAAGGTTTTCTTTATTTCGAGATCGATCCCTTTATAAGGACTTTCACTCACAGCTACTGGATTGGTTAAATGTGGAAATGTAAACACAACACCTCTGCCACCACTGGATGAGATAGAGAGAGCATATTTTGAAAACACACACAAGAAAGTAACAAACTAAAGTGAAAATCAGCACCTGTTATTTTGAGAACAAGAGATGTTTACAAAACCTCTATCAATCTTTTCTTGAGAACATGAAATGCCTACAGAACTGTTCTCTCTAGAAGTGAAATGATTTTCTTTGGGAAAATTCAGGCCTGGTGCTGGATTTTTTTAAGAATCACTAAATGTCAGCCCCACGCTCCTCTCCCAGTTCCATGAGATTCCAGACTTTTCCAGAAAGCCCTGAGTTCCTGCTGGGGCTCTGCTCACAGCCCAAGGCACTGCTGTTTTATTCCAGTGGTGCCCTCGAGGAGCCTTTGTTTGCATCATTATCCAGAGCAGGGGGATAGGACTGCCCTACTTTGCCTCCCACAAAAATAGCACTGCAAGAAGGTTTGATCTTTTTCCAGCCACGGAGATAATTGTGAGCTGTTTGCTTCCATGCTCTTACCAGTCAGTTGTTGGAGCTATTTTAAAATTATTCTTTCAGTGCTTTTTTTTTTTTTTCCTGATGGTGTCACTGAGATTGGTGATACACCTGTCAAAATACCTTTATTTTTCACTAACAGAACATTTTGTATTAGATGTTGCAGCATTAGTGTATTTTAATATGTATCCCTTTCTTTTGCTGTTCTCCAAAGCAGTTGGAGGATGCAATTTTCAAATCTTTTATTGTACAGCCTTTTATCAAACTGTCTCCATAGCTGCTGCTTTTTTATTTTTTGAAATCAGATTTCTCTCTGATAGGATCAGATCTGAAATCATTTGTTACATTCCTTGCATTTCTCATTTCTAAAGCCAGGCATTGCCTTTTCACACTGTTTCTGTGGGGCTTTTTGAGGCTTTTGTACTTCTTTTCTCCCCTTTTAATATTGATTCTCATGTTTGTCAGACTATTTTATTTCTGTCTTCTTTGTTCTCTGCTTTTTTGGTCTTTCCTGTTGGTGCTTCCCTGTGAGTTTTGTAACTAAATTCTTTAATTTCCAACTGATGTCCTTACTTTAAGTACTGTTGATGCAGAAGAAAAGCAGAAGAAACATGAGAGATTTTCTGCTGGTTTGACAATCTAATGAGAGACAGAACAAACCACACACTCCAGCTCCTCATAAATCCTACAGGTTCCTTGTAATGGGAAGAGAACTGTCAGAAAAATAAAAATGACATGCAGGGAACTCCATCAAGAGGTGGATCCAGTCAAGCCAGATTGGGAACATAAATAAATAAAGTGGATCTCTCTTTCAGGAAATCATAGAATCATGGAATATCCTGAGGTGAAGGAACCCACAAAAAACATCCTGGGTCTTTTCTTTGTGTCCCCATGCAGCACAGCTGCAGGTGGGGAGAGCAGCCCAGGGTCATGGAGGGGCTCTCCTAAACCATTTCTCCTCACTATTTCATCCATGAAATCTGTATTTGGAGCATCAACGTGGAGCTGAGAGTTTGGGCCATGCTGTGCTCGCCCACACGAGATGTGGTGGTGCAAAAACCCTCAGGAAAGGGCAGGAGGAATGTCAGGGAACCACAGCTATTGCTAATAAATGCAGTCAGGAGTGGCAGAGCATGGCAGGTGCCAAGCTGGGGACAGCATCACCTCCCCTGAGCAGGTGAGAGGTGCAGGGAGAGCTGGCAGTGGAGGTGACAGGCTGGGAATGCTCTGGAAGGACAGGCACTGCATGTGCTCACTGTGGAGCAGCAGAGCACAGAGAGCTGCTCTCCTCACAGCAATTCCAGCCAGGAAAGGCTTGGAATAATTTTCCTTTTTTTTTTGCCCAAAATGCTGAACTTCCCCATCCCTCAGCACCATCTCCCCAGAGCCCCCTTGGCTCGAGAGCTGCTCATTTTAAACCATCCTCTCCTCCGTGTTAAAGGGAAAGTCCCAGGGCTCCCAAAGGAAAAAGCAAGTAGCAATACAACCTTTTAAAAGGGCTGTTCTCTGTGCAAGGAAACCAAGCCAGCCACAGAGAAATTGTTCCCTGAGGACCAGAAATGTAGAAAGGAGGCAGCCCTGGCTTCCCTGGGCCTTTCCACAAGCCACTCATGTCCATTGATTGAGGATCAGAAATCAGAAGGCTTTATTGCTGTTCAGAGACAGCTCTGCTTCTCAGGGCTGCTCCAAGAACAATCAAAGTCCATCCATTGAGTGATTAGAAATCAGAAGGCTTTAATAAGAATAGATACTTAGATGAGATATTTGCAATGAAACAAGGAGAGGAAGGGAGAAGGATCCCTTCAGCCTGCTCGGCTTCTGGGATCCTCTCTGTCTGTCTGTGTCCATGTGAACAGCACAGAATCCGTGTCAGTGTACAAATACAAAGGATGAAAACAAATCCCAAAATAGAAGTTAGAAGTGATTTCTTTGGCCAAAGAAAAACAATCTGAGATATTTACATTTTTCTCAAAGTGAAAACAATCTGACAGATTCAAGGCTGCAAGAACCAGTGAGGCAAAAAAGTGCCTAAAGAAATCTTGCCAGGGTTAGCAACACTTTATTATTAATATCTAGAAAACAGAACAAATCTTTCTCCCTCCAGCCACGTTAGGTTGGAAAGGTCAATCTGTGTGTGTGTGTGTCTGACTGTGTCCCAGCCAGGAATCCACAACAAGAACAGAGAGGAGAACTTCCATTGGTCAAGGCAATCACCTAACCATAAACATTTCTCTTATTTACATTCTTTCATCAAAACTTTCTCCTGGGAAGCTACAGAATTCCTCTTAGCAATGGATTTCAGGACAAGTTAAAAACTTGCATTTCTTCAGCTTTTCTCTGAAATTTCTTGACTCACAACCAAGTCACCACCACACAGGAACATCCTGAGTCTTTCCCTCCACGTTTCCAGGAGTCACTGCCACCAGGCAGCCCTTGCTGCTGCCCAGGCACAGCCTCCATCCATCCCCTGCTTTCTCATGGAGGAGCCTGTTTGAAGGGAGCTCTAACTCAGCTGTTGGGGGTGGAACAAAGGGAGAAGTGATGGGAATGTGTCACACTTGGGGATTCTGCTGGAAGGTGCCACTTGCACATGGTCCCTTCTCTCAGCCCTTGGGTGCCTTGGCAAGCCTGGCTTGGCCCTCCCTCATCTAAAAGCAAGAATAAACACTGCACTCAATGAGCCCAAGGGAGGGGAGGTTTCTACCACCTTCTCCTGCAACCTTCCCATTCTCTTTAAGTGGAGGAAAAAGAATAAAAGGGAGAAAAAAACCAGATTTTATAAAATCACAAGATGATGTAACTTTTTTGCTTAGGAGAGAATTTTAGGTTTGGGTTCTTTTGCTGCTGCCTTTGTTTAACCACAAATAACAAAATGGGGTTTCCTTTATGAAGCCTGGAGGTGGCAAATGCCCCAGCTGTGCCAAACATCCACAACATTTGGGTTTTACCAGAGGTTCCAGTGCCCAAACTGATGGGCAGTGAGACCCACCCAGAATCCTGCTAAGTCCTCACCCCCACATCAGCCTTTTCATCATCCACGAGTCCAGCATTTCAGTTTGAATTATTTTAATGGTTTGGGTCCAGCTGAGAGGCTGAGGAGAAAGTTTTGATGAAAGAATGTAAATAAGAGAAATGTTTATGGTAAGGTGATTGCCTTGACCAATGGAAGTTCTCCTCTCTGCTCATGTTGTGGATTCTGTTCTGATGCTGACACACACAGACACAGACAGACACACAGACAATCCCTCTCCAGCTAGCATGGCTGGAGGGAGAGAAGATTTTGCTGTCTTCTTGATATTAATAATAAAATCCTTCTGATCATCAATTAATGGACATGAGTGGTTTGTGGAAAGGCCCTGGGAAACTAGGGCTTCATCTCATCAACAGGAGAACAGGGGAAAGAGGTACCTGTGTGGAAAATCTTGACATTTCCTGCAAAGCAATGGATTGCCTGGGTGTCATAATAATAATAATAATGATAATGATAATGATGATGATAATAATAATAATAATAATAATAATAATAGTAATAATAATAATAATAATAATAATAATAATAATAATAATAGGGTGGAGGCAAGGGCTCCCTGCTTCTGCAGCCATGGTCCCCAAAGCCTGGCTGCCCACAAGCTTCTCTGAGCTTGGAGAACTGGTGAGGACTCTGAAAAGCCCCTCCACTCCAGACCCCTGCAGCCAAAACTGTCTGTGAGAGAGCAAAATGATCAAATGCCCTTTGAAAAGATTAAAGGGCAAAATCTCACTTTAAAGTGCTCCAAGTATTTTAGGGCATTTTTCTTTTAAATCTTTTTTCTCGCTCACAATCATTCACTGAACCTCACCATGGGCTGTTTCACACCCTCAGAAACATGGTTTTAGGGAAAACACCCTGTTCATGACAATGTTTCACCCAGCTCTTGTTTTACACCCAACCAAGCATCAAATTTAGGATGGAGGAGCCAAAAATGTGCTTTATCCTGGTGCCAGGAGCTTGGAGCAAGAGCCCTGGGCTCTGCAGTCACTGCTGTGAGCAGCCCTGAAATCAGTGCAGATTTTCAAGAGCAGGTTGGCAGGTGACACCGCCCCAAATGGCAAATCTGTGCCTGTCCATGCCCAATCCCATTTGCTGAATCTCCAACCCCAAATCTCATTGCCCCGGGAGGTTTTGTTATCACATCTCATCTTGATGCTGAAGATCTCAAGGAGATAAGGGCTCAGATGCTGCTGATATTGGACACCAGCACCATCTGCTCCCTGTCCTTATTCACTCTACATTACAGACTAGAAAGCTCTCATGAAGTCAGAAGGAAAAAAAAACAACCATGGATATGTCATCCTGGATTCCTACTGTTTGCTGGGAATTAAGTTTGTCACAATCTTGACAGAGCTGGGAACAATGGAGGGAATCAGAAAGAAAAGGCACAGGGAGGGAAAATATAATAAGAGTCACTCTGGAGCTTTTTCCTTCTGATTCTGTTGCCAAAGAAAATGATTAAAGGAAATAATGATGTCTCCATGGTGTTTGCTCTCCAGTTCCACTACAGATATGAATTCAGCCTAACAATTTGTCAATTTTTTTCCAAGCTCAGGTAATGTCATTCCAATATTTACTGGGCTGCACACCAGTTCCTGGGGTTTCTATCAATTCACATCTAGGCTCTCCCTCTTTGTTGTTTGGGCCTAGTTTTATCCTATCTTTTACTTGGAGAGAGGGAATAAAGTTGAGCCCAGCTCAGCAGCAGTGTCCCAGTGCTGGGCTAAAGGACACCTCAACAGGAGGAGCTACCCATCTGCATCTTCCTGCAGGAAAAAGGGAACCTGCTGGAGCTCATTTTCATCTCTTGCTGTGCTCACTGCAGCTCATTTGGGTTGGGAAATGCTCTTAGATCATCAGACACAGCGTGCAAGGATGTAGGAGAAGCAGGAGGTGTTGGCAGAGCTTCACTTGGATGCTGAGAGCTGCAGGAACCCAAACCAAGGGGCCTCAGGCTTTGCCCTGCAGCATCCACAAGAGTGCAAGAAGGGCACTGCTTCTGGGGCTTCTCCAGTGGAGAGGAGTTCCAGGGTGGGAAGGGCACATTTCCAGGGAAACAGCAGCCTTGGAACCAGCAGGGGAGGATACAGGCATGTGGGGAGGTCACTGCAATGATCACCCCAAGCAGTTCTGGGCTTGGCCTCAGCCCTGCTCTGCCACAGCCCAGCTCTGGGGCTGCTGCTGGCACCTCCCTGGCCATGGCATCACTGGTGGGCCTGGAAAGGGCTCATGGCTGGATCTGATCTTAGAAGTCTTTTCCAACCTGAACATTTCTGTGATTCCTGCCTATTTTCCTTTTGTTTCCGGGACCGAATAATAATAATCATTTGCTCCTTAGTGGAAAATACAGACCCTACCAAAATAGGGAAGGGAAAGTATCCTCAAGGAAACAGGAGGGGACACTGAGCCCATCTCACCTCAGAGCAAAACTTTGGATGGCATTTTCTGTGTATTCCCAACTTCATGGCCAGAGTTGAGGCTGGGTTTGAAAAATGTGGGCAGCACAGAGCTGCTGCTCTGATGTGCACCTTGTGCTGCCCCACCTCCTTCCAAACCCCTACATCTGCAGAGGCTTCTCAGAGTGGGCTTTGTGGAGGGCCATGAAAACAGATTTATTTTGGAATATTTCCACTTGCCATCACAATTAATCACCAGAACCCAAGGAAAAGGAGTGAGGTTTATGAAAACATCAAGCAGGGAATGTGACTGCAGGAACCTGACAAATGGGACAGCCACACAGAGAGATGGTTTAGAATAATCCATTTTCATGCCAGCTCCAGTAAAGAGAAGAGGGAAAGACTGAGCAGCATCCTTCCCTCTGACAACCTCCAGAGCATAATCGTGGCCCTCATCTGAAACCTTGCAGTGGCTCCTCAGAATGAAAGACAAGGCACTGTATTTTTCAAACTCTGTCTCAAGAAGGAAACTCAAAAGAGTCCCTCTGCTCTGAAAAAATAAATGTTCCTCTATAAAAGAAGCAAATCCACATTTTTCAAACCCAGCCCTGACTGTGGCCATGAAGCTGGGGATACACAGAGTAATGCCATCTAAAGTTTTGCTCTGAAGACACAGATGAGATGGATGCAGTTTCTCCCCCTTTTCCTTGGGAATGCTTCCACCTCCTTCCACCACCTGCCAGGAAGCAACAGGGAAGCATCTCTGCAATGTAAGCACTGGGCTCCAGAGGCTCCTGCCTCAGTGTATCCCAACATGGACAAGGACAGCTCCCGAGTTCTTCCCACTTGGATCTCAGCATCAATTCCCCAAGCAGAAGCCAGGCAAGGATGGAATTTGCCCAAGCTTGCCCCCCTGTCCCCAAGATTGTGGTTTGCAGTTGTTGGGCCTAGGAGGGTCTGGGTGTCCTTGGAGAGCTGGAGAGGCTTTGTTGTGTGTGTGTGAGCATGAGAGAACAGCACTGAACGAGCTCCAGGGAACTGCAGAGTGACACTGGGCAGGGCAGGATTTGAAAAATATAAAAGTTAAAACCTAAGGCATCACTGCTGGGGGAAGAAGAATCTCCATAACCATGAGGTGGATCACTCCCTCCATTCCAGCAGCAGCTCCTTGACCAGAAACTCCACAGTTCACTGTGAGGAAGTTCATAGCCACATTTCACCATGAGTAGTTCACAGACAGAAAAAGGCACACCTGGGACTCCCAAAGTGAGTGATGCCTCCTGAATAGTTCATTATCCATGATACAATGCCTTCTGAACATACTCCTAGCAGGGAGGCTCCCGTGGGACATACATTTCAAGTGGATACACCAAAATCCTCTCCAGCATTCCCCAGCAAGGAATCCCTCAGCTGGAATCTGCAGAGGGAGAGAGCTCATTGCTCCAATGGCTGAAATTTCATTTGACCTTAATAATTAAATGCCAATTAACAGCTTTCACGTGCCAGCTGAACCATTAAAGTCCAGGAGTGCATGCAAGCCTTTTTGCACTGAGTGGAGTTTACTCATGTGGAAATTTCCTGGTGCTCTACTGGACTTGGTATTGATGTAAATTTTGTGGCACTGATTAAAAATGTTTCTCTTCCCTTTCAGACTATGACAGAATCTGTGCATTGTTTGGCTGGCTTGGGTTGGTTTTTTTCAACCCACTTGGCACAAAGAAATTCCTCATTGTTTGAGCTGTGCCTCAGTGCTGATGCACAGGACCTTTTCCAGAGATGTTGTTGGAACTGGAATCACTTCACAGCAGCCTCAGCTGGAGCCTCAGCTGGTGAAATGGAACAGTGGTGCCTCCAGAACCCCTCTGAGAGCCTTCTCCAGGGCCTTTTCCTGAGCCTCCTCCTCCAGGAGGCACCGGCCAAGAAATGCAGTGGGACCACCATGGCAACTGCACTCCCTGATAGACTCAACCACAGGAAATTAAACCAGAGGGTCTTAAATATCAGATTTTTCTCTTGTTCCTCGCTCTACTCAAATGTCAGTGGTTGTACAACACAGCCAAACACTTGTTCCTGAGCTTGGCTCAGGAATCTTGGCAGCTTTGGACAAAACCACTTTGCCATCACATGTGTCAGGCCAGCAGAAAGGCTTCCCACAAGCAGCTCCTTCTGGATCCCAACCACAGACCTCTTTGTTAAATCTAAATAATTTAAAAGGCACAAGCAAGACGTCTCTAGCTGTTCACACACCCAAATCTGAGTATCTTTACTCATTGAAAAAGTGCACTAATGAAATTGTAATGCACATGTTAATTAATGTACATATTTCCTCAGTAAATTTTGCACAGCTATAAGTGGTCAAATAAATAATGAATGCCCGTGGAATAATTTATGTGAGCTCTGTTTCTTACTGTACATGTTTTAATTACTCATATGAATGCATCTCGATGAATTATTGAAAGTCGAAGAATAAATAATATTAAAATTAAAAAGAGAAGCAAAGTTCAAATAGATATTTAATTCTGCTAACATGCTGCGGTGTAATCCTTGCCCAATAATTGGCAGCAGGAGAGGAAATGTTCCTCCTGGCCAGCTTGAGCTCCATTTCTTCTGAGTTTTATTTGTTCCTTTCAGTGCTGAAATTCATCAGCTAAAGCTACAGAGATGCTTTTCATCATTGGACCTCGAGAAGGAACTACTTTAATTACATTCATTATGTCAATTCTTCCCTGTGAGGGGGCAGAGGCCCTGGCACAGGTTTCCTGTGGCTGCCCCATCCCTGGCAGTGTCCAAGGCCAGGCTGAATGGGGCTTGGAGCACCCAGGGATAGGGGAAGGTGTCCAAACCCCTTTGCAATGGCCCTTGTATAAACCCTGGTATAAAACACCACCTCCAAGCACCATGAGCAGCTTTTCACACTCACACAGCTCCTCCAGCAGAGAATTCCACACCACTCAGAGGTTAATCAGCAAAGCTTTAAATTCCCTTGTAGAGCTACAAATTGTCACCCAACTTTGACCCAGCCAACAAAGAACAGGGATGTTCTGGGCCTCTAAATGCAGTTGTTGCACAATGAGAGCTGGTTTTGCAGCTGGGACCAGAGCTTTGAAGCAACTGGAGGAAATGGGCAGTAATTAATGCTGCTGGTCGTTAGCATGCTTGATTGCTTGTTGCTTAAGCACTGCAGAGTAATTGTGGGCAATTTGTTACAAGCTGGGGGTTCCTACGTGTGGATGCTGACAAGTTGGTCAGGGAGAAATTCTCCAGCTCTTGGCCCTGTTTGTGAGAAGTTAACGTTCTCGAGAGCAGGGCTGGGAGCCAGAAGAAGTTTTGTGTAAACTATTCTGTGTGTTTTATAAACCACATGCTGCAGGTGTTGTTTGTTAGACTCTGTTATTCTAACATGTTGTTCTGGGGTGTTTTTCTAACTACCCGATGGTGTTAAAGAGGTGTTCACCCAAGAACCAATGCCTGTGTCCTGCTCTAGCAATTTTAATCCAATTAAAAGGCAAGGTTTCTCTTAATAAATGGCTTCTTTGAAGTCCATGCCACATTCTTTGCTGTTTCTCGGACTCATAGAGACACCTCAGAGGTGCTGCTGTGGCCTGTGGAAGAACTGCCCTGGCTGCTTTGCCCAGGGAGATGTTTGCAAACATTTAGCAGAAGCTGTGCCTAAAGACCTCCCCCAGGAGATGCTGAGTGTGTTTCCTGCATGGATGGGGACAGCCACTGCCCTCAGCCCAGCAGGAAACCTCCACCCAAAGCTGCTGCAGGCCTGTCCATAATCCCCTCACTCAGGGCCCCATGATGGGAACTCTGCTCAGGTCTGTCACGAAGGAGAAAATCAACTACTTAAAAATTAAGTAGTTACTAAGTAGAAAAGGGCTGTGGGAAAGAAACACAACTACACTAGAGAGAAAAAAACCATACTGTGTAACCATCACATGTACATATCGTGATATATAGTAGTTAATTAAATTATGTTTGTTATACTTTAAAGCTATATAAAATGATAATCAGCTAACTACTAAAAAAACCTCGAGTTTTTACAATGAAAAACTCTCCTTTACAACTGCCTAAAAAATCTACATCACTTCATCATTGCAACAGGAAACCCTCTCCTTTTCACCACCTGGAAGCAACACAAAATTCTGCTGTTCCCAACAACATCTGGGGCTCTTTGCTAAAAAAAGACGAGCAAAACTCAGGGTTTGCTCAGATCCAGACCAAAAATGAAGTCCAAAAAGCAAGTCCTAGTCCTTGCCAGGCTCTCCCCTGCCCCAGGTGACTGTCACTGAATATTGAACTAGTGCATCTCATGGGGACTTTGCCTTAGAAATGATAAATTAAGAAGGTTTTTTTTAAAGCTACACCTTTATCACAGTCTCTCCTCCAGCACTTCCATGGGAAGGAATAATTATTTTGTGCACACCGCATGTATAATGAATTTTCAGGCATACTTGTTTGATCTATAGCCTTGAAAATAAAAATCCCATTAGTCTAACAAGCTCACCAATTATTTCCTGGGATCGTTGAGCCTATTCCAGGGGAGAAAGTTGCATAAAATTGAAAGTGAACAGGGAACACTGCAGTATGTTGTTTTACAGGGTAAAACATTTTAAAACTGTGTTTCACATCATGTTTGGGAGCAGAGGAAAGAGAGGTGGAAAGAGCAGAGAGCTTGGATCTGCTTTAGCTGGGTGGATGGACCTGGACAGGGAAGCCGAGTTAAAATTAGGGAAAAAACACATTTAAATTTGCCTGAATTTAGATATTAACTACTCAGAGCTCAGGGCTACTGGGAGCCTCCAAGGCCTCACTTTTTTGGGACATCCCACCACGGAGAAGGAAAAGGACAGAGCTCAGGAAATTGGTCCACTTGGTCTCCACTTAAAAAACAACACTGACAGTAACTGGGGCTGAAGGGGAAAAATTATCACAGAAAGGTTTGGGCTGGAAGGGACCTTAAAGCCCACCCAGTGCCACCCCTGCCATGGGCAGGGACACCTTCCAATGTCCAGCCTGGCCTTGGGCACTGCCAGGGATCCAGGGGCAGCCACAGCTGCTCTGGGCACCCTGTGCCAGGGCCTGCCCACCCTCCCAGGGAACAATTCCTTCCCAATATCCCATCCAGCCCTGCCCCCTGGCACTGGGAAGCCATTCCCTGTGTCCTGTCACCCCATGCCCATTTCCAAGTCTCTCCCCAGCTCTCCTGGAGCCCCTTTAGGCCCTGGAAGGGCTCTAAGGTCTCCCTGGAGCCTTCTCTTAATTTCTGCTGGCCCAGCCAGTTGCTCTGCCCACAGAAATACAGCTTCTTGTCTGCTCTCCCCTTTATAAGGCTGTTGATCACTTGCTCTCTATTTGTCTTCCATCATCCAAATTTATTCCTACCTGTGTGTCCAGTTGGGAATCTCCACATTTACTGTCACCCACCCAAGACCAGAACTGGTCCCACCAAAACCAGAGAGCACAGCCCAGGCCCCCTGAGCTCTGCTCTTGGTTTAAATGCCACAGTGAGGCTGCTGAATTCTGCCTCCATTTCGGATATATTATCCCAAACCTAAAAGGCCTCTTGAATAAAACATGAAAATCCATAATACCATCTGTGCCATATGATTGGGCTAATTAAGTTGATATTAAATACAATTTGTTTTACCCAACACTTACATTTTTAATTTTCAGCGAGCTACAGAATATTTGGGGTGAAATAAGTGTTAAAAAACCTGTTACTGGAAGCTCCAGCAGCTGGAAACACCTGGACTGCACATGATGGGGGAGTCTCAGCAGAAACCTCCTGGAGCTCTTGTTAGCAAAAGAAAAATGACAAAGCATCCCTGGTAGAAGTGACCCTGCACCCATGGGGCTCTGTGTGGGAAGAGCCCTTTGTAGCCAAAAGAAAATTATATTTTTCCAGCAGCAGCCCCGGGGTCTGCTTGTGGGAAATCTGCCTTTCAGCATCCCCACGAGCCTGTCCAGCTGCTGCCACGTTCTTGGGAGCAAAAAAAAGTCTAAAAAATCTTGAAATCCACTCCAGAGACAGAGCAAGCAGCCCTGAGGATGTCCTGGGCACGTCACCCCAGCAGCTCTTGCCCTGTGCCTCGCAAAGCTTCCTGAGAAACATCTCCACGGGCTGCCCACCCCTCAGCTCATCAGGGAGAGGTGCCAATCCCACCCCCTCACCCTGCTGCCCCCACTGCCATGCTGAGCAGTGTGGCATGCATCGTGCCCACCAAGGAGATCCTCTCCTGCCTCAGTTCCCTGATGGGCAGTGCCAGGATGTTGGTAACCCAGAAAAGATTTCTTTTAGGCATTTTTATGCCTCACTGATTCTTGCAGCACTGAGTCCATCGGAGTTGTTCTCACATTGAGAAAAATGTAAATATTGCAGTTGGTTGGTGTTGGAGTCCAGGGAAGCCTGGAAGCTTCTCCTGCTCCTCTGGTAGTTTCCTTATGTCCCCAGAGCTCCTCAAAAGTGGCCTAGCCAGCGACCTAGGCTTTTGGAGAAGCTCCCTCCACTTTTGGGAGAACCTGAATGCACCAGAGAGGTGAAGAGATTTTTGTTTAGTGAACCACAGAGAGTTTAGTTGTAGTTTTAGGATCTTGCTCTATGTATTATATAGACACAAGATGGATGCTTTGGGGTGTGGTTTCTCCTTCTCCTCTCTCCTCATTCTCTTCCTCTCTCCTCTGACACCAGTTCCTGTGGTGTGTTGGTTGGTGGAAAAAAGTTAGTATTGCAAAGACATATCAATAAGATGAGGGTTTAGTGGTGTTGAAAAGAAAATAAGATACGAATTGTTTCTTGAATGGTTGTTAGTAAGATATAAAATGTAGCTGCTGATCTGCAGCCATTGCCTTTCTGCCCTGGTGCCCTCAGAGGATGCTGCCTCTGCCTCCGAGGTCTTGATAAGAAAAATAAACAACTCCTGAAACAGCAAAGATGTCTCACTTCATTCTTTCCAACATGAAGAACAGAAGGAAAAGAATCTCCAGGGCAGAGGACAGGGGCTGGAGCCAGGGGTTCCAACCCCTGCAAGGGCACAGGCCCCTGACAGGTTGGGAATGTGCTCTCCTTGGCCAACGAGAAATTTCTATTTTGGGATTTGTTTCCACAGTTTATGTTGTACACACACTGGGACTGTGTTCACACAGACACAGAGGATTCCTGCAGCTGAAGCAGGCAGGAGGCATCTCTTCTCTCTCATTCTCTTGCCTTCTTATTAATATCTATCTAAATATCAAATCTATAGATAAAAATAAGCCTTCTGATCTTCAATCAGTGAACTCTAAGTTTTTGTTGGCGAGGCCCTGGGAAACTAGGGCTCTTCTCATCAACACCAGGAGAGCCCTGCCTCCCTCCTGCCAGCTCTGGGACACTCCAGAGATCTGTTCAGACACTGGGGACTCAGGGGATGGCTTGCACCCTCTTTGAAAATTGTCTTATGGGTGCTTTTGATTGTTTTTGTCGTTTTGTGTTGATTCAGTTGTTTCAAATGTTTAATTTTAAAATCCTCAGGAGCAGCTTTTTTTAACAAATACAGAAAGGGGAGTTGTGGGAGCCCCCTGGAAACACTCCCCAGGTTAGGGTGACAGGAGGAGGCTTCTCCCAGGGATACCCAGGTGGGCAAGGCAAACCATTCCTGCCAAAATACATTTCTGAATTGGAAAGGGCTCCAAGATTGATGTGTCCCCTGGACGAGACCTGACAAGAGGGGGAAAATATCATTAAAAATAAAATATATCAATCACTCCACAAATTATACTCCACTACGTCCTTCAGGCAGGAAGATCTCCTGCTTGGTGCCATATTCTCTTTCTTTAGGATTCTCTTTCTCTAGGGAACACACAGCAGCAGCTGAGAATGTTCATTTAAGAGGATCCTGCACATAACAGACACAAAACCTGCGTGGGGCATTGCTGTGGTGTATTCTGGCAGGGATGGGATCCATGGGCTCATCCCAGAGCATCCCTGGGCTCACCTCTGCAGCACAACACAGTGAGAAAACCAGCGTGGGCTGCTGGTGGGGCTGGGAAGCACTGGGAGAAACCCTGAACTGTTGGAGTCCAGGGAAGCCTGGAAGCTTCTCCTGCTCCTCTCGTGGTTTCTTTATAGCCCCAGAGCTCCTCAAAAGTGGCCTAGCCAGCGACCTAGGCTTTTGGAGATGCTCCCTCCACTTTTGGGAGAACCTGGATGCACCAGAGAGGTGAAAAGATTTTTGTTTAGTGAACCACAGAGAGTTTAGTTGTAGTTTTTAGGATCTTGCTCTATGTATTACATAGGGACAAGATGGAGATTTTGGGGTGTGGTTTTTCCTTCTTTCTTCTTCTCCTCTCTCCTCATTCTCTTCCTCTCTCCTCTGACACCAGTTCCTGTGGTGTGTTGGTTGGTGGAAAAAAGTTAGTATTGAAAAGACATATCAATAAGATGAGAGTTTACTGGTGTTGGGAAGAAAATAAGATATGTATTGTTTCTTGAATGGTTGTTAGTAAGATATAAAGGTAGCTGCTGATCTGCAGCCATTGCCTTTCTGCTCTGGTATCCTTGGAAGATGCTGTTTCTCCCTCCGAGGTTTTGATAAGACAAAAAAACAACTCTGAAACAGCAAAAGAAGATTTCTTACTGCATTCTTTCCAACATGATGAACCAAAAAAAGAAAAACCCCAGGGCAGAGGACAGGAGCCCCCAGTTCCAACCCCAGCGGGGGCACAAACCTTCAACACTGAACCACTTTTGTTCCTCCTCCCTCCCTGCAGAGGATGCACTTCCCTGCATCCCCTCAGTCACAGAGCTGTTCCCTATGCTGTCATTCCTTCTCTGCAGCTGCATCCTGATGCTTGTGCCTGCATTTGATGTTGGCAATGAAAAACCAAAGCTTTCCTGGTGTTCCAGGGCTGCCTGCAGCCCCCTCACATGGATCAGGCAGGTCTGTGCTGTGCCTGGCACAGCATCCTCGAGTTATGGATACAAACAAGCTCTGTTGTCACCTCTGCTTTTCACATCCAGGTAACTTTTCCAGCTCTTCGCTATTTAAAGGTGAAACTTTCTGTATTTTGTGTCTGCCTGAACTGTTTGAGAGGGAAAATGGTTTGAAGAACATATTGTCTTTTTTGGGGGGGAATTGAAAGATGCTTTCCCCAGTGGCTTAAAAAGAAAATAACCATAGGTGCACTTTTCAGAACTGGAATAACACCAAAAAAAAGCACAAAAGTTTGAAACTGGCTCAGTTTCAAGCAAAACACTTGAAAATCAGATGAATAAATGAGGTCACTTCTGAGCAGGAGCAGCTGATCTCTGTTCCTTCAGTTGGCTTCTGTGTGATGGTTTTCTTTGCTTCTTTTTGTAGAGGAGCCAAACTAAATCCTTTCTCCCTCCATTCCTCCTCTGGGTGGAAAACCTTCCCATATCCCTGCTGCTGGAATGTTCTGCAGGAGGCTTTGTCAGGGGCTGAGGAAGCTGAAAAGTGGAAGCCTGGGAAAGGAAGGAAGGAAGGTCTGCAGCCCCAGGCCCCGGTGTTGTGTAAAATACTGCCAAAACTTCCCCAAGAACTGCTCATTCCTGTCCTCTCCACTGTCAAACACAGCAGATTTCCTTCAGGAATGAGGCTCTGCCCTCAGCTCAGCACCCACAGAGCCACTCCGAGCATCCAGAGGGCACTCAGACTCCATGGGATGAGGTTTATGTTGGTACAGACCCCAATATCAACCAGAGCTCCCTTGTTGGGTTCAACGAAGCAGATTTAGCTCCTAACCCATCTCTGATATGTCTGTTCCTCGTAGCCAGATGAATAATGAACAAATATAAATCACAAGGAATTTATCTGATGATGGCAAGGAGAGAAAGGGATGAATAATTTATTTGATGGATATTATCCATCCATCCATGGAGCCAGCCAAGTAATGAAAACATTTATTCACAAATCACTCTGTTGACAATTGAAAACTTGGTACAAGAAGTAATTCATATGTATGATTTGACTCCCTAAAAACCCAAAATAGAGAGCTGACCTTGCAGAGGAGCAAGGAGTGCTAGAGCTGGGCTTATCTTAGACCCACCTCATGCTTCCCATCTCTTTTCCATCTCTGGGACTACAAAAACAGCTCTGAACTATGGCAAACATGACTTTCATCCACAGGGGAACCTCAGAGCTGGACAGTCACCACCAAAAATCATTAAAACACGGCATGTGACTTTGCCATGAAGGCAGAGATGCTCTTCCCACCAGCCCAGTTCTGTTCCAGAGTGCAGGAGCTCCTTCCATAAATAAACCACTAGAAAGGCCTAAAAATAACATTTTTTTTTCTTCCAAAGGACATTCAGCTGCTTTCCAAGTCTTGTGCAGTTTATTCCACTATCAGAACTCATTCCTCCATGCTGTCTTAGAACCTCCAGACTGTTTAAATAACCCAAATGTGTCCACATTCCCTCTGAATAACACGAACACCAGGCAAGCAAGGTTATAGCTGCCACAGATAAAAATGTGCTATTTATGTCCCCCCCGAATTCCAGTCACTATTTATGGCCTCAGCTCCTCTAAAAAGGATCACAAATCTACACGAAGTCCCCAAGTGCAGCTCTGTGCATTTGGGTCCTCCAAGGTGTTTAACATCACACGAAGATGGACTGCTCCCTATTGACCATCCAAACACACAGGCACGGGAACACACATTATCCCAACATGACTATGGAATAAATCACCATCTGTTTTCAAGCAGGAGAAGAGGAAGAATTCCTCTGGCCACAGCTCTGGAGCTGGTGAGGCAGAAAACTTGTCATGGTTCAATTAATCTCACGAAAAGAATCAAAATCACGGCTGCCTCTCTGAAATAGATGCAAATCTCCATTCCCCTCTGGTGAGTGAAGCAGGGCTGGCAATCGTGTCCAAGCAGGTTGCTTATGAGATTTTTGTGCCTGTGGGAAAGCAAAACAGCACAATCCTGGGCATATGGCATTTGCAAGGTACTCTCTCCTCCCAGCTGAGATCGTTAGTGCAGGAGGTGTGGGAAGGAGAATGAACAGAAAAGTTCAGGCAGGCTGAGCAGATGGCTGGGGGCTCTTTGCAACAAAGACCCTGAAGAAGACCTGCATTTGTGAGGAGAGAGGTGGGAGGGATTAGAGGAGCCTGGGATGCCTTAGGACACAGGGCTGGGCTTCACATCCAATTCCCAGCAGAAGCCCAATAAAGGCAGATGTGTTCACAGGTAAGAAACTGCTCGTAGAATCTCAGACTGGTTTGGGTTGGAAAAGATCTTCTCTGAAAGACCATCCAGTCCCACCCTTCTGCCATGGGACACCTTCCAGTATCCCAGGCTGCTCCAAGCCCCAATGTCCAACCTGGCCTTGGACACTGCCAGGGATCCAGTGGCACCCACAGCTTCTCTGGGCACCCTGTGCCAGGGCCTCACCACACAGTAAAAAAATTCTTCCAATATCCCACCTAAACCTGTCCTCTCTCAGTTTAAAACCATTCCCCTGTCCTGTCACTGTCTGCCTGTATGAAAAGCCCCTCTCTCTCTTTTTCATAGGCCACTTCAGGCACAGGAAGAGGCTCTAAGGAAGACCCAGAACCTTCTCTTCCCCAGGCTGAACACCCCCAGCTCTCCCAGTATGCCTCTAGAGATCAGAGGTGCTCCAGCCCTCCCCATCCCTATCTCCACCTGCAGCAGGACAGGATCTGAGCAGCAGGACCTCAACCAAACTCCCAGCCCAGGCACCCACACTCAGCTTTTGGTCCAAATTAAAAAACCCTCTGGCTCCTAATCCCCAGCACCCAAAGCGAGATCACCCCGTGGGACCATCCCCGGCTCCAGGGGTGACTAGCCCTCACCCCAAGGAGCAGATCCCTCCTACCCTATCCTCAGCCTGGGCGTAGTTCCTGTATTTCCATGGAAGTTTTCAGTGGCACACAAAAATGGCCACAAAATCAGCAAAGTTTCATGCAAAAAAATAACACAGAGCTGGACTTGGAGCCTTCTCTGGGCTGAGACACAGTTCCCTGCTCCTCATAGGAATATCTGATCTCTTAGAGGGCAAAACCTGCTTTATCCAGTCCTACTCTCCTACTGAGGGCCATACTGAACACCAGACACTCCTTAAACAAGAGAGATTCCCCATTCCAACAGCAGATATCTGGGGAGTCTCTGTACAGCACAACACCACCTTCATTCAATATATAATGCTTCCATTTCTAGAGCTCCTCAGTAGCACTGTACTCCAAAGGCCTACAAAAAGAATCACAGTCAATATTTTTGAGTCTTAACAGAGGCTTTAGTACCTTTTATAAGTGGATTTTTTTAGTCAAACCACTCCTGCCTGGAGAGCAGCATCTCACTGAGAGCCTGAGAACTTCAGAGATGCTGAAAAGCTCCACCACAATCATTCACCTGCTGCATTCCCATTCATTTCCCCGTAACTCCCAAACCCAGCACTTTCTATTAGCTACAATTAAACCTCCATAGGTGCCTACCAAGCTGGATTTAAGGGAAATTGGAACCACGAGAACCTGCCAGCAAGTTTTATTTAAAGAAGCAGAGAGATCTCTACTCTCAAGGAAATTCCTCCAGATTCAGCCAGCAGCAGGTGAGCTGAGGGCAAGATGTACCAGCAGCTCCCTGTTCTGATTGCCAGGAGGATGGGATGCTCCTGCCTCCAGCATGGAGCTGACCAAAGGGATGGGAGGGAAGGAGGAGCTGGCATTTCACATTTTTGAGATTATTTTTTGGTTTTGAAGGCAGCCAAATCAGTCTGGAGGCACCTAACCACATCAGCTAAAGGCAGGATGGGGGCTTTGCTGGGATGGACAGGGTGGTCACTGACAGAGGTCACTGTTGGAGTCCAGGGAAGCCTGAGAACTTCTCCTGCCCCTCTGGGGGTCTCTTTATCCCCAGAGCTCCTCAAAATAGCTTAGCCTGCGACCTAAGCTTGTGGGAGAAGCTCCCTTCACTTTTGGGAGAACTTGAATGCACCAGAGAAATGAAAAGATTTTTGTTTAGTGCACCACAGAGAGTTTAGTTGTAGTTTGGATTTTGCTCTATATATTATATAGAGGCAACATGGAGGTTTCAGGGTGTCAGCTTCTCCTTCTTTCTTCTTCTTCTCTTCCTTTCTTCTCTGACCTAAGTTCCTGTGATTTAGTAATTGGTAGAAAGAATTTAATGTAGAAGAGACATGTTAATAAAATAGATACCTACTGGTTTTAAAGACAAAACAGAACACGAAGAAGCTGTTGACTGGCTGATGGAAGATATAAAAGCTCCCTGTTTTGGGTGGCCATTGCATTTTGCCCTTGTGTTCCTGGAGGCCACAGCACGACCTGTGCCTCTGAAACTTTGATAAGAAAAAATAAACAAATCTTGAAACAGCAGAAAGAGGTTTTGTTTCATCTTTTCGGGACATGGGACATTGAAATAAGGAAGACAGGCGGGCCAGGAGCCAGCAGGGTCCCCAGCACCCAGACAGTCACCTCCAGCAGCTCCCTGTGCCCAGGCTCCTTCCAGTGCTGGGTAGGAGCAGGAGCTGGGCACTGGGGAAAGCCAGCTGTCTTGGAGCTCCACCTAGTGCAATGCACCCTGGGTTCATTCCTAGCTCCACGTTTTGGGATGCTCTGGCTCCTGGAGTCACAGGATTTCCACAGACTTGTGCTTCACGATTCCCCCATCAGTGAAGCAGTGCAGGTGCAGCTGTTGCTGCTGCAGGTGACACCACAAAAATGCAGTTCAGGTGCATTTCCAACCAGCGAGGAAGTAAACAGACAGGGATTCTCTATTTTTTTTTTAAATCCTCTTGTCAGTTTTCCACTTGGAAGTACTTGGGGCTGCAAAAGGTGTTGCTCACAAGCACTGCAACCTCTGAAAGAGCAGAGCAGGCATTGGGACTTGGATGACTCAACACAGCTCTGATTTTCAAAAGGATTCAGACTTTTCAGGTCTTGATGCCTGCTCCATTGTCTTTGAAAGCACCAGAGGTGCTCAGAGCTCCAGAAGAAGGTGGTTTCCCCTGAAATTCTTGCTGGAAGCTGTCAGCAAACAGGGAGCTGCACCATGAGAGTGAGAGGGTGAGCTCCTAATTTGTTTTAAACATCGGTATCAAAAGGTGGGGGGGGAAAAGAAGAATAAAGAAGCCTTTTTGGAAAAAGAGCAATGATAATTTCCAAAGGAATGAAGGAAAATGTGGGATGAGATCCTTCTCACTGCTTTTCCCCAAATACTCTCAGCTGGACACAGAGATCAAGGATGTATCTCCCCAGTACTCTGTGCAAATCCTTTTCCTACAGCCCCTCTGCCATCCATGCCCTGGATCCCAGTGTTTTCCCTTCCTCCTGCACAGTTACTCCTCGGGGAAGCCAAGACTTTGTGCATGGCATTATATTTTTAACCACACCCAATATTCAGGGAGTTTCAACTCCTGAGAGGGAGGGGAGATTTAAACAAAGGGAGATGTGTAAACACCAGAATAAAGACATGAATAATTAACAGAAATAACTGTTAATAGTTGTGAATCGTTTCCATGCCAATTGTCAAGATGCATTAAAGAGGCTACAAGGGATTTCCAGCTATTAACAGGTGAGGCAGTGGCGTTAAACAAAGGTCACAGAGTGATTTATACATCGTGCTACAACACTTGTGCCCACTTTTGTCAGGAAAATTAATCCACAAACACCAGAGGTTTATGTCCAAAAAGGAGACAGAGGAGTACTGTTACTTTATTTGAATAAAGGGAGAGGCATGGGGCATTCCCATGGGGTCTCTTAAATTGTTAGAGGATGCAGACTCCTTTTTATCCCAATTTCCTCATTTCCCTCTCTTTCCCCATTGGCTGAGGTACTTGAGAGGTGCAGACTTCCCGAATTGCCTCATACAGATCTCCTTCGAACGTATACCCCCCACCCTTTTCTTTTCCTATGGAATTTATGGTTCTTCCCATTGCTTCTTTCATCTCTCAGTATCTAGCTTTACCTATCAGCAGACTCACAGTTCGTTTGTAAAGACAGATCCCTCTCACTCCTTTCATTTTTTATTAAATATCTCTGCAGTGCTATTCCCTGGAAACTCCTGCTTTACACACCTTTACAACTGCTCAGCTTTCCATGGAATCATGGGACCATTAAGGTTGGAAAAGATCATCAAGTCCAACTTTTAACCAAACACCCACTAAGCTGTATTGCCAAGTGTCACATCTACTTGGTTTTTGAACACTTCCAGGGATGGTGACAACAAAATCTGTGGCCAAAATGTGGGAGTTTGCAGCAAATCCCCCAATGCACAAGTTCTGCTGGAGAAATATCAGGGAAACTCCATGCTGCCAGGCTTGGGAGTTTGAAAGCTTGGAAAACAAACAAAAATAAAAGAAATAAAAGCACAAATGTGTTCATTCCTTGGAATACAATATCTGTGGTTTCCCGTGCTGGCTCCAGGGCTGGGGGTGCTCTGCAGGGATGGGCTCCAGACAGACACAACCCCCCCATCCCAGGGGGATGCTCCATTTTTGTGTGGGCCCATCAGCCTCTGCTTTAAATTGGCCTTGAGTTCCATCTGTCTTACGAAACCCTCTTAAAACAACTTCCAGAAATGCTTTTATTCCGAGAATGTTCTGACTTGAATGCATCTGATTCATCCCCCCCTCTAAATGACCCTTTTACAGCACAGCCTGAGCAGCCGAAGGGAAGCAGAGTTGTTTTCTCCCTGCTATCACAATCAAGTTGTTTGGTATAAAATGTGGCTGAGAAGTGAATCCATAATGTTCCTGGCCATGCAAGGAAACTGCTATTACCAAGAGGAAAATGCAGGTAGTAACTCTGTGGGTTTTTCTCCACTGGAACTGTAATTAATGTGGTTGCTGTGCACTAAGTGCAGGGAGAAATACAGACTTCACAGCAGTGAAAATGCATCTCATTAACACTGGAACTACTGTATCGTCCAAATGCATTATGTTCAGCAAGGAAAAGCTGTGTAATTGAATTCCCACCAAAGCACAGTTCATCTGCATCAAATGGCACCGTGCTCATCCTGCAGCTCCTTCGGGCTGCTGCTGGAAATGAAGATTAATTAGGATACCTGCTCGTTACTCAGGGAGAAAGCAGACACGCTGTGGTCAGGATGGGGGCTGCACTGAGAGGCTCTGCTCAAACCTCAGCCAGGCAGAGCAGGGGGACTCCAAAAATTTGGATCTTCTTATACTCAGGATGCACCAAGGAGTCAAAAATGTTTTCGTCTGTGCAGAAAATGCTGGTAAAAAACCCCAGTGATTCAAAGGAAGGCACCTCTGCTGCATAAATACTTCAGTAATAATTAATAAGTGATTTATGGAATTGGTTTTGAATTATTCTAGGCTGGATTGGCTTGAGTGGCAGGGATGTGTATAAATCATTCCGTGCACAGCACCTCCCAAATCCCAACATGCAGCTAACGAAGCCTCTGGAGCCAAACACACTCCTCCTTCAGGGGGAACCCACTGATCTGCAGCATTTTAATGGGTAAATTATTATTAATTTAAATAAACACATGAAAAACTCCCAAACACAGCACAGGGGAGAGTTTGGGAAGGGGCAGGAGGCATCCAGACACAACAGCAGAGAGGTTTTGGAGATTTGGAGTGGGAAATCTGTGCTTTCACTACAGAGTCTTTCGGTCAGATCTGAGTGGGACTAATCCATCTCTTTGCTACAGTCTCCCATCCATAAGCCCTGGCACTGGGGTGTGTAAGGGCCAGCAGGAGCTCATTAAATGCATTTTAACTCATCATCATCATCATGTATTCTCCCTTTTATTCCCCCGTCACATGTTCACCAGAGCCCCAGCACACAGCTCTCCAGCATCCCACCAGCACAACTTCCAGCTGAGAAACCTCTGCAAACACAAACCCCAGAGTTATTCTGGGCAGAGGCATCTTGGGGCGAAGCAGCACATGGGGAGGAGCTCACCCCATCTCGTGTTGGGGTCCTGGTATGATTTTCCTCCACGTTCACCCCAGTGACTCCCAAAGTCCCCCACAGTGAGAATGGATCAGCCCCCTCAGCATCCCCTTTGGGTGTTATTTTGGGCTGCAGGGGAGGCAGTGGGAGCAATCCACCATCCTCACCCGTTGGAAAAGCAGGGACTGCTGGGATGTCATTTTAAGCTACCACTTGGGTGAATTTTACTCACTGGAGGTGGGAGGGATGCTGAGCTCTGGCTCATTCTGGCTCCCCAAACATGTGGGACATGATCCCCTCACTCCCAGGCCCTCACTGTCCTCACCACACAGCCTGACACACCCCGGTTCTTCCGTGCTTCAAATCCCATTATTCAGCTCTAATGAGGAAATAATTTTAATTAAGGAAATTAAAAATGTATTTGCGCTGGAATTTTAAGCAGGTGTTAATTTGAAGGCATGAAAAGGAGCTCTTGACGACCTCAGGACCTGTTTGTGTCAGGAGCAGCAGGGGATGGGGATGGAGGAGGGGAAGAGCCCTCTGCACCCCCTGGGGACAGCAAAGGGTCCCTGGGGAGGAGGGGCAGGGCAAAAAGGCAGGACCAGCAAAAGGCAGAGCAAACCCCCAGCTAAGGAGGGCTCCTAATTCCATTTCTGCAGGAGGGTGGCCCAGCTGGGAGTTAGTCTTCTCCCAACAAACGACAGGGCAAAAGTAGTAGGCCTCAAGTTGTACCAGGGAAGGTTTAAGTTGGATATTAGAGAAAAATTCTTCATGGAAAGGGCTGTCAAACATTGGACTGGCTGCACACAGCACTGGTGGAGTCTCCATCCCTGGAGGAATTTCAAACCCCTGTGGATGTGGCAGCTGGGGACATGCCCACAGCATGGTGGGCCTGGCAGTGCTGGGAGAACAGCCTGTAGTCACTGACCATAGAGGGCTTTTCCAACCTTAATGATTCTGTAGATCTATGCAAAGCAGCAAAAAAGGTGTTGGAAAATCCTTCAGAGAAGCTCTGAAGCCATGAGGCTGCAAGGAGGGAAAGAATCCCAAGCTGGCCCAGCTCCCCATGGGCTGCAGTGGCCTCTCGTGTCCCCTGCAAGGGCAGCCCCCAAGGGCTGAGGTTCACCTGGAGATGCCAGGTCCTGGCTCCACTCCCTCCTTCAGCTGTTGCTGGTCTCCAACACCACAAGACTCCACCAGCAGCGTCCCAGGCTTTCCACAGGTGCCACCAAGCCACCTGAGTGACAGTGAGTGACAGTTCCACAGGGAGTTGGCTTTTGCCCAGAAGGAAGGAGATGCTTCTCATTTTGTGTCCTTGCAGCAGAGACAGCCCAGAGAAGGCTGCAATGCACAGCTCAGCTTAATGCAGCTGGGTAAGAGTCCTATCAAAAACAGCAGCTAATTAGTTAAGTAATACCCAGCGTCATTAATGCTGCAGTTCTGCCATCACCCAAGTATTTATAATAATAGTGTTGCCACTGTAATAGCATTAATCATAATGGATTTACTAAGAAATTAAGGGGGAAGGGATATTATCTCCCTCGGGAACAGCACTTGACAGCAGCCCTACTTAGTGTGTGGATTCGGATTGGTTTAATTCTCCATGTCTCGCTCGTTAATCTGCTTTTCCAACGGCCCCTCACAAACATCTCTCCGGGAGTGCAGCCACACGAGGATGGAGGCAGGACAAGCACAGCCAGGGGGGTTCAGGCAGAGCAGCCCCAGGGAATCCTGGCAGAGGGTCAGCACAGCCGCCAGGGCTTCACATGGGGTGTGAGGGCATGGTCCTTCCCTGCCTTGGTGGGCAGTGTCCACTTCTGGGCATCATCATCTTCTCCAGCCAGTCTGCTCATTCTCAGCTCCACGCTTAAAAGACTCTCTCAGCTTTACCTGGGGAGCAAGGAATGTTCAGCATCTCTTCCCAACATTTATAATTAGCACTTAAAGGTTTTTCTGAAACTTGTTTTCCTATAAACCTTAGTCCTCATCAGGGTTCTGGTTCAGGACACTTGAACCAGCTGCAGCTTGTCTGAGCCAGGGAATGCAGTGAGACACCCACAAGGCTCAGGCCCACCACCCTCACCATGATCAGTGCATCGAGCTTTCACCAGCAGCTCCTGTCTGATAAGAATGAAAGCTTAATGTATCTCCTAAAAGCCAGATGTTCTGAATAAAATTAAATCCTGATGAAAATTAAAGCTTGATAAAAATTAAACCTTAAAATCCAAAGTGATCCAATGATTTTCACCAGGAGTTCAGATTTCCTTGATTAGTTTACAGCTAAAAAACAGAGAGGTTTTAACACAACTTGCATTAAATCATTCTGATGCCTTGCCTGGGATAGCAGAGATGTCCTGGAAGCTGTTCACCTGCCAGCAGGAAAACAAGCTGGGGGAAAAATGCTTCCAAAGGTCGGAAACAGTTGGAGCCCTTGGGGATGGTGTCCCCAACATGGGCAGCTGGCTGTCCCCAGTGCTGGCCTCCAAGGAAACACAGAGATGCCACAGCTAATGAGTACCTGGATTTATTGTCTCTGTTCTTTAAATCACACAAAGGACCTGAGGACACCTGGTTCATTTTTTAACTGCAAGTTCTTGCTACACAAATAAACACATCCCTTTTCTTTGCCCATTTAATATTTTTTCTTTTCCTTTTCTAGTTAAGGAGAGGGCTGGGCTGAGGTGGGCCAAGGTTCAGGAGGGCCCAGGACACCCCCATACCCAGCCCCCAAGCAGGGAGGCCGCAGTGAGGCCTCCCTGGGCCCTTCTCTCCTCCCAGCTGAGCAACCCCAGCTCTCTCAGCCTTTCCTCAGAGCAGAGGGGCTCCAGCGCTCGCAGCATCTCCGGGGCCTGCTCTGCACTCCCTCCAACAGCTCCAGGTCCTTCCTGTGCTGGAAGCCCGGAGCTGGGGCAGGGATGAGCCCTGGAGGGGCTGCAGCTTCATGGGCAACAGCAGGGAATTTTGTGTTATTCCTGGGGAGGAACTAAACACACTCTGCTGCTGAGGGATAAAATCAAAGGAATGAAGCCTGTGCTGGGCAGAGTCCTGCTGCCAGCAGCGGTTCCTTGTGGAGTCTGCAGGGATCCACCAGGAGCAGATCCCGGGGATCCCCTTGCCCCAGCCCCAGCCCCAGCCCGCAGCGGCTGCAAGGGGCGGCAGGGCCGGGCCGTGGGTCCATGGCCTGCT
>VZTN01027120.1:978008-1025016 GCA_013400515.1 Erpornis zantholeuca | reverse complement strand
CGCGGGCTCGGCCCTGCTCCCTCAGGGGCTCCCGTGGGACAGGGCCCGCTGGGATTTGCCCCCGCAGTTAAAATACCAAGTGTGTGCATAACAACTGCAGGGAGAGTGGGACCTCTGTCAGTGCGACCCCCGGGCACAGGGACCCCCAGCCCCGGGGCGGCCGTGAGGCACCCCCAGGGACCCTCAGCCCCGGGAACCTGGAGCAAGTGGAAACCACAACTCTGCAAATGCTGCCTGTGCCCAAAGGAATTGCAAAGAGAGCTGGGCTGTGACAAACAAGGGCAATTTATTTACAGGACAGCAGCAACAACAATGAATTACAGAACGTATTTACATTATAGGAATCTTTATAACAAGAACAACCTATGAAACATATTTGCAGTAAAAAGACCTATATAACAGTTGCAATCTAAGAAAGGTATTTACAGAAGAACCTAACTACAGCTTATAGAACATATATATACAAACGGGACTGTGTCCATCATCTCTGTCAGTCCTGGAAGAGTAGGAAGCAGCAGGGCCACCCCAGCCCAGCCCTTAGAGCTGTTCCCTGTGCCCCCAGGCTGGCACACGCTGGCAGAGCAGGACTGTGCTGCCAGCACTGAGCCCAGCTGGGGCTGGAGCCAAGCCCCAGGCACTGGGATGGGGCTGGTGTGGCCCAAAGCCAGCGCAGGGCAGGCCGGGGTTGGTGCTTGTGCCACCAGAATCCAGGGTCCCCGGGGCACCGTGTCCCTGAGCAGGGCCACCCAGCCCAGCCCCGGCCTGGTGGCAGGGGACCCACTCTGCCTGTGGGCAGGGCATGGGGAGCACCTGCCTGTCCTGCTGCTGCGGTCAGTCTTCATCCCAGGACCATGTCTTCCACCTCATCTTCCTCATCCACCTCCATGTCCTCCATGTCATCCTTCCACATCAATTTCCATCATCTCCTGCATCTCATCTGCTACATCAAACTTCATCTCCTCTTCATTCTACTCTACACCCACTTATGTACTGTCTTCCATATCCATCTTCATATCCACTTCCATATCCTCTTGGATGTCTCTATCAGGACTGATGCCAATAGCCAGCAGCAGCTGAGGACAGTCTGGTGTGACCAGGGTGAAGGGTGGTCTCTGAGCAGACTGAAGGGTCTGCTGGCTACAGGGGAATTATTGTGTTGTGCTGGACAGCAGGTGCTCGACGTTCCTCCTGGAACATGAGCTGGGACATCACAACCCTGAGATCTGTTATGTCACAGGAGTTCCAGGGCCACTCTGCATTGTGGGCTGGAATGATCCAATATTTGAATGGTTTGGTTTGAAAAGGACCCTAAAGATCATCTTGTTCCAACCTGAGCAACCTTCCACCTCACCAGTATGCTCAGGGCTCCATTAAACCTAGCCTTAAATGTTCCCACAGGCACTCACAGCTTCTCTGCAGAGCCTGTGCCAGAGCCTCACCACCCTCAGCAGATAAAAACATCCTCCCCAGATCAAAGCCAAACTGAGCTCCTCCAGTTCCCAGCCATGCCCCCTTCTCCTCTCACCACAGGCCCTGCTCAGGGACCCTGTCCCCATCTTTCCCCAGGGCCCCTCCAGGTCCTGCTCGGCCTCAGTGAGGCCTCCCCGGGGCCTTCTCTCCCCCCGGCTGAGCAACCCCAGCTCTCTCAGCCTTTCCTCAGAGCAGAGGGGCTCCAGTGCTCGCAGCATCTCCGGGGCCTGCTCTGCACTCCCTCCAACAGCTCCAGGTCCTTCCTGTGCTGGAAGCCCGGAGCTGGGGCAGGGATGAGCCCTGGAGGGGCTGCAGCTTCATGGGCAACAGCAGGGAATTTTGTGTTATTCCTGGGGAGGAACTAAACACACTCTGCTGCTGAGGGATAAAATCAAAGGGCACTGGGCAGAGTCGTGCTGCCAGCAGCGGTTCCTTGTGGAGTATGCAGGGATCCATGAGGAGCAGATCCTGGGGATCCCCTTGCCCCAACACCAGCCCCAGCCTGGAGCAGCTGCAAGAGGCAGCAGGGCCGGGCCGTGGGTCCATGCCGTGGGTCCATGCCGTGGATCCATGGCCGCCTCAGCTCGGTGCTTCCACAAGCACGGGCTCCAAAGCAAACCCTGCCCGAGGGCACAGCCAGGGCTGTCCCCAAGGCTTCCTGGAGCCCAAGGCAAAGGCAGAGGCCCTGTGCCGAGGCTCCCTCCGGGCCGGCTGCAGCCCCTCGGGGTGCCCGGGACCGGGGGTGCCGCGGCCCGGCCCAGCCTCAGGAGCGCCGGGGACACCCAGGGAGGAGCCGCGGGCTCGGCTCTGCGGGACCGCGCGGGCTCGGCCCTGCTCCCTCAGGGGCTCCCGTGGGACAGGGCCCGCTGGGATTTGCCCCCGCAGTTAAAATACCAAGTGTGTGCAGAGCAACATAGTGGAGCCAGTTCATGCCCACAGTGTCACCAAGCCCCAGAGCCGCAGCGAGGATAGCCCCCAGCTTCTCACTGGCCACACAGAAGTGATGGGACCCAGTGTATGTCCCGGAGAAGCTGCAGTGCTCCCTCGGTCTTTATCCCGATGCTCCCATCACTCTCCCTGAGCTGGAATTGCTGTTCGACAGACTGGTAGAACAACAGCATCCCAAATTTTCCAAGCAATAACGTGACCAGTGGTGCTGAGCAGGAGCTGATTTAGGACCTCCTGGCCTTGCTGAAGGATTGTTTGGCAGGGGAGAATAATGTCAGGTGAGGGATGGAAGAGGTGGGTGAGGGAAGATTTGTCACATTCTCTGATAGCAAACGTGCCCTAGAGGATTTTGTGGTGGGATTAGGACACTGGAGTCCCTTGGCACAGGGGATGTCTCCAAAGCCACCCAACCCTGACAGCTGTGGTCTGCACGTGGGAAGAGCATCCCTGGTCCCCAAAAGGCCTCCCAGCAAACCACATGCACACACAGCCCCTCTGCCCTGTTTCTCTTCCAATTTGACTTTGTGCTTGTGTCCCTTGGCTCCTGGCCAGGGGATATGGATGGTACCAAGCTCCCTGCAAACAAAAGGAACTTCTCCAGGACTGTACTCTAGGGATTATATGAGATTTGTCAATGTTTGCTCAGTACTGAGGTGAAACTGAACTGAATGAGGCTGAAAAATGTCAGATATTGGATTGGGAAGTGCTGTGACAGCCCACAGAGGTGGCTACTGAGGCATCACCAGATGTTCAATTTAAAAGGCTGGTTTTTTTCCCCTTTTTCTCCCTCTTCTTTGTATTTTAACTTTAACTTTGTGATTTAACTTACGTGCCAGGCAGAGCTGCTCCATGTTGCAATTAATAAGGGTGTTTTGTGTTTTATCACACTGCTGGTCAGGTGGAGCTGAGACCAAACCCTCCCTGGCACGGGTGGGGACGAGAGCCAGGAGAGGCTGTGCCTGACCCCCGGGAGTCAGGCACCTGGAACCACAAAGTGCCTTAGGCTGGAAACGACCCCCCAGACCATCGAGTCCAACCATTAACCTGGCACTGCCAAACCCAGCACTAAGCAAAAAGCCCAAGCCTTGATCCGTGTGAGCTGTCCCTACACTCAGCATCTTCCAGGATCTGGCCCAGCCTGGTTTGGGATACCCCAACCCCGCTGGGAGGGAGGCAGCTGCCAGTGTCACCTCCAGCCCTCCCTGCCGGGACAGGGACGTGCTGGGCAGGTCCGCTCCTGCCGGGGCTGAGGCGGTTTGGGGTGGGGGGGCTGCGATGCCAGCATCTGTCGCCTTCCTCCTGCCACCCTGAACTGCGCAGGGACGGAAACCCATCCCGGCATTGCCCTCTGCTGGCAAATCCCTCTCGGAGAAGCCTTTCCTCGGCTGTGCTCTCCCAGCATCTCCTGGGGAGCAGCTGCGCTGTCTCTGGATGCTCATCTGGGCACCCGCAGCATCTCCAAATCCCGGTGGCACCGGCGGCCTCAGCCGGAGGGATTGCGCGAGGAGGAACTTCCTTGAGGTTTGATGCAGGCTCTGGGTGCCCAGGAAAGCAGCTGAATGCCTGGAAACAGGGACTGGAGCCACTCTTTCCCTTGGGGAAAAAGTGAGCTGAAAATTAAAGTGGGGAAAAATGTTTTTCACTAAAACAAAGCCAGTGACCCCATCACAGCAGGGAAATGTTGGTCTGGAAGTTACAGGAGTTTAATGGCGTTCAGGAGAGAGGCACAGAAAGTGGTTTTTTGGGAGATGGCTTCCCAGAGAAGCCATCCCCCAGAGAAGGGGGATGCGGGGTGATGAGCCACTGCTACTTTTGTCAGAGTGCCCTCGGCAGCATCACCTGTGCCCCATCACCTTCTGCTCCCCGGGTGAAGGTCGGGGGCTGGCAGAGCACCCCGGGTCGGGCCCCGCATCCCGGGCAAGTGGCTTTGTGCCCAGGAGCTGGGTTTAGTGGCCCCCGAATCTCAGGGGGAGAGCCAGGAAGGGTGGCAGGAGCCGCTGCCATGCTGCCAACTGTGCCAGCACCCCCACAGCAGGGAGGCATCCCGGTGTCCCACGTCTGTCTGTCCAGAAAGGCAGTTTTGCCTCCAAGTGTTCGAGTGGGAAATTGCAGGGACCGTCCCATGCTCCGGCATGGCTTGGAAAGGTGTTCGCGTGTCCCTGCAGCTGAGCCGGCACGGAGAGAGGGAATATTGGGAAGGAATCTTTCCTGGGAGAGTGGAGAGGCCCTGGCACAGGGTGCCCAGAGAAGCTGTGGCTGCTTCCCTGCCAGCTGGATCCCTGGCAGTGTCCAAGGCCAGGCTGGATGAGCCTTGGAGCTGCCTGGGATAGTGGAAGGTGTCCCTGCCCATGGCTTTAAGGTCCCTTCCAACCCAAATCTGAGAGTTCTGCAAGCACAGCAGAGATGATGGGCCGAGGCAGGGCAGCAGGGCACACTTCTAGGTTGTGTCTCTGCTGGACAGCCCAGTCTAAACCCCACTGGTGCCTGGGACATTTGGGATCCTGAGCGCAGGGCGCTGCCAATCCAGCACCCTAGAAAGCTCTAGAAGCCTCAGTTCTACCTAATCCCAAAGCCATTTGGAGAACTCGCTGTGGATGAGGAAGATGTGCCCAAGCCCTGCATGTCATGTCCCTGTTCCCTGCTGACCAAATCCCTCTGCAGAACCTCCTCCCATCACCCATGGGGAGCCGGTTATGGAGGAGGATGGAATTCAAGTGCAGGTGAACAGTTCAGTAAAGGGCAGGAGAACCCCAAGGACAGCAGGAGGGTGACATGAGCCAGCCCCAGCCCCAGCGGGGTCCATCTCTCCTTCACTCCCAAGAGACAGACAGTGAGAGAAGCTCTTGGCCACAGCTCTGAGGTGACACATAGGAGGAGCTCACCAGGTTCCCATAGCACAGACAAGGAAAGGGAAACCTCTGATAATGCCCTAAAATGTGGCCTCAAAATCCTGCCAGCTGAGCAGGTTGGGAGATGTGCAGCAGAGCTGAAGGCCTGGAACCAGGGGAGGGAAGGAGCGGGGGAGGGATGGGGCTGGGCTGCTGAGAGCCACAAGATTTTGAAAGCATCACTTTGATTTAACAGACCTTGATGTTTGAAAATGAAGCTGAGAGCTCTTGTCTTTGCCACAGGACTGAGCAGCAAGCAGGATTTAGAAGGGCAAGAGCTTTCCAGATGAGCAGTGCAATTTTGTCATAGGAACCAAAATAATGATAAAAACAACAAGCAGGGGAGAGAGGGAGCATTGGGCTCACATACAAATGTTAACCTGAGGGTCCTGTCAGCAGGGCCCTAATAAAGGGATTCACCTGTTCTATCAGTTAGTGCTGTTACACCTCTGGAGTGGGAATAAACTCATCCTTACAGGTTAATTCCATAAACATGCCATGCTAAGGGCCTTCAATGAGCCGAGTGCTTGTCATGAAAGGAATGAGATTTAAACACACGTCTGCAAAGGGATTAGAGAGAGTTGCCACTGGTGTTGGAATCTGTGGGGCTGGAGCCACATTGCCATGATAACCCAACGGGCTGGGACATGCTGGGGGCACCCCTAGAGTGCATCCCAGGGGAGCTGTGGAGGGATGGAAGCACTCTGGGAGAACCTACAGCCAGGAACCCCTGGTGCGGCCAAGGGGGTCCCCAGCCCTCTCTGCTCTTTGGGTGTCCTGACCTGGCACCAGCAACCCAGAATGACAGAGGTGTGCCCAGGAGCCTGGGATGTGGCTCGGGGGTTGTGCCGGGGGGTGGAGGAGCTGCAGCATCACAGGAGTGCCTGGTGGGATTCTGTGGTGGGGTTTAGCAGGGGGGGCAGGTCCGAGGTAGGGAGAGGAGGAAGAGAGAAGCACAAGCAGCTTAGCCCAGCCTGTGACCTCTGGGCCACCAGTTCTGTCCCTCAAGCTCCCTCCAGGGCAAGCAAGGCAGGAGCTCCCAGCTCCAGCTGGGCACAGCACAGCCCAGAGCACTCGCACCAGCACCATGGCACCCATCAGCCCTGCAGGACAGCACCGAGACACCTGCAGGACTCCAGAGCCTGAGGGCCCAGTTAGGGCTGGGAAAACTGGGAGCAGGTACAGCCAGCCAGTGACTTGGGTGAGACAAGGTGGGGGCAGAGCCAGGGGAGCTGCCATGTGCTGCTGTGAGAGCTGCAGTTTGGCAGTGAGACGAGGTCAGCTGGCCCCAGGGCAGGACCAGGTCCCCAGGTGTCACAGGAGGGGGGGATGTGGCACAGGGGGAAGGCACCTCATTTATGGCACTGACAGCCATGACCTCTCACTCCTGAGGAAGTGTCATGTCCTGTGTGGCACTCCGGGGCATGCTTCCCTCCAGGCACAGCAGACAAGGATCTGATGGCATTTTTTGGAGAAGTTGTGCTTTCCCTCAAATGCTTCAAGTACCAAATTGTAGATTATAGATTTTAGTGAGGACATTCCCCTCAGTGCATCCTAAGAGGCTCCCTAGCATGCTCCTGTACCCACCTGCTTCCACGCGAGGCCAAAGGCTCTCCAGAGAGCTCTCGGCACCAAGCACCTCCCCAGAACCCATAACTAACCCATTACTAACTCTCTACTAACCCATTACTGACCCAAACACGCATTAATAACTCACCAGAGAAGCAACTGGAGAGCAATTTGCCTCCCCAGTGGCTGATGGAGCCCCCATTCCCTGCCTCTTTAACACTGCCCTGAAGTTAAATGTCTGTGTCATAGAACAGTCCCAGAAGAGCATCTCTTGAAGAGCAGGGAAGGCACCCAGGAAAGCCATTTATACACCTGGAAAGGTAAAGATCCAGCTGGGGATCAATCTGACAGAGAGCAGCACTGGGCAGAGCTGTGGATTTCCATCATTCCTGGAGGGAACAGTCCCCCAGCTGCTGCACAACACGAGGGCTCTCCAGCCCCAGGGGTGATGTCTGCTCAGATTTATTTATCCTTGGTTTATCCACCTCACCTCAGCTGCTCTGGCCTAGCTTTTCCAAGTGCTCTCTGAGTGTTCACCCTGTTCCAAAGGTACACAGATCTTCAGTGTCAGTGGACTTTGAGCCTTGAGCAGGAACCAAGGAGAGATCTCCTTCCTGATCCCCCTGACCCCAACGTGGAGAACCAGTACAAAATGCTTCCCTGTCCCTCCTGGCGTTGTGCTTCCCTTGGATCCGAGTACAAATGCCATGTCCTTGCTTCTCCACCTGCACAACAGCCACTCCCTCTGTGCTGAAAGTATTCCAAGGGAAGAGCAGGGATGAGGCCCTTCAGCCCAGTCTGTGTTTTTATAGAATCCCAGAGTGGTTTGAGTTGGAAGGGACCTTGAAGCTCATCCAGTGCCACCCCCTGGCATGGGCAGGGACACCTTCCACTGTCCCAGGCTGCTCCAAGCTCCAATGTCCAACCTGGCCTTGGGCACTGCCAGGGATCCAGGGGCAGCCACAACTTTTCACCCTGCTTTAAATGAATCACTTGCATCCATACATACAACAGACAATGCTTTCCACCTTCTTCAGAGGAAAAAAACAAGGATTATCCATAAACTGAAAACCCCTGGATCCCAGATTTCCGCTTGCCTCCTTTAACAACTCCACAAGGAAACAATGGCATAGCTACAACTTGAATTGTCTGAGGAGGGCAAGTTACTTGAGAAAAGTTTCCCAGCAGGAACTGGAGTGGCTTTCCCAGGAAAGGAAAACCCCGAGCACCGAGTGGCAGCTACAGGAACTGCTGGCAGGCACGACTGCTTCCTCCTCCACTGCCCTGTGGTGCTCTGGACAGGGAAGTTCTGCTCTCAGAACCAGTCTGAGCAAGGCAGCAAAATGTTTACTGCAAACATTTCAGCTGCTCACTGGTGTTAAGCAACAGATAAGGAGCTCAGTGATACCCGAAGCAGAAAGGTGACCAGTCCTCAGACACACTGATAAACTGCAGGCTTAAGGCACCACCCCGTCATTGATGAAAAGGATGAAGAAAGAGGTTTGTAAGGGCTGAGGCTGTGGCTGGCTGGCTCAGTAACCAGGAGACACAACACACACACTCCCTGCTGCGTTTCCTCTGCCGTGCACAGCGGGCTCTGTGTTTGGCTACAGCTGAGTGAACAGCAAACTGAGCTGTGCAGGGAACAGCTGGGCTGCCAGGTGCTGCCTCTGCCACCCCACTTGCTGAGCTCCCACATCAGGAGCCTGAACAGCATTAACGGTGCTCAGAGGGGTGGGTTTTCCCCTCCCAGCTCCACCCGAATGCTCCTGCTGGAACACTTCACTGCATCTGAGATGCTCCCCTGGAATTCCTGGGGTAAAATACAGCTGCTTTAACAACATCTGTTAGCACAGTGCACAGCAGAGATCATTTCCATGATGAAAGACAAAGCCAAGGGGCCCAGCTCTGTGCCTAAGCCTTAAGTTGCTTCGAACGTAATTCAGCTGATTTCTCATTAGTGTGGGGATTTTTATGTAGAACAGAATCCCAGGATCACTGAGGTTGAAAAAGACCTCCAAGATCATTGAGTCCTGTGACTGATGTCCACCTTGTCACCAGCCCACAGCCCTGAGTGCCACATCCACTTGTTCCTTGAGTATCTCCAGGGACGGGAACTCCAACACTTTCCTGGGCAGCCCCTGACAATGCCTGACAACTGCTTCAGTGAAGAAATTCCTCCTGATGTCCAGCCTGAACCTCCCCTGGCACAGCTTGAGGTTCTTTCCTCTTGTCCTGTCCCTTGTTCCCTGGGAGCAGAGCCCTAAAGCTCAGCAGGCTTTAGAGTGGATGTCCCTCAAGCAGAAAGAGGCCAAACTACACCTAAACCACATCCAGATCACTTAAACAGGACACAGAACTGACAACAGCAGCCACAGGTGAAAATTAATCGAGATATTTAATACAGTGCAATCCATAGTAGTTTCTTAATTAAAATAATTGTGTGCATGTATCTGAATGGGTTATCAATTATCACAAAAAAGCAATAAACATTGTAGTGCTATGTAGAAAAATGTACAACTGAACTTGAAACCTTCCCTACTTCCAAGAGAGTGTGGATCAACTGCAAATCATTCTCACCAATTAAAATGGGCACAGTGACTACGTCATTGCGGTGACAGACACGGGGCTGGCACACAGCAGTCAAGGGATATAAATAGAACTGGCAAAGAACTAAAAACCTAAAGCATTCTTGCACCTAAAACACAATAAAGAAGCCGACGGTGGCTTACAACTTTTCCTGGATTTTAAATGCCTTACAAGACTCCTAGACACACTTAAACTGACTTAAAATTACAGAGTGTTTTTTTTCAGCTTATTTCAATTCAATATATGGCCCAAATTGAAGATGAAGATCCAGCAGTGGCAGGAGCACAGTCCAAAAGCTGAATGTTTGATTTTGCAAATACCTTTTCTACAGAAATTCAACCGTATCGACAGCAGGCAATTCCCCCTGCTCGCCCTTCTCTCCTCTGGGCAGACCATGCTATGCAGAAAACAGCAATGCAGTTCCCACTGCTCTGGGTTAAAATTAAAGATAAAGACATTTTGCTTATGCTTTCTCCTCAACAAAACACATTTGCACCCAGAATAGGTAACCAAAGTCTTTTTTCCAGCTGGGTGCTGCTGTGGTTACATGGTTCCTGCCCAAGCTTCCAGCTCTTTCATGTCATCATCCTCTTCTTCCTCTTTCTTCTTGGCTGCAAAACCACAAAAGAGAACAAGTGAGTGGGAATCCTGACAGAACCCCGTGGCTTCTGTGCCACTGACCAACCAGGAAATGAAGCACCTAAGGTTAGCTGTGTAGCTCAACCTTTTTGAACTGAAGCAAAAGGTGCTTTGCTGAAAGAGCCAGCATGGGCTAACCTTCCTAATGTTCCCACTTTGAGGGGAAAATGACAACAGCTCACACAGGAGGAAGGCAGTGGGCAGGAAACTTAAGGTGGGATGTTTTTCTGTGATTTCCAAGCCTCTAAGCCCCTTCCAGAGCGATGCAGCTTCTTACAGAAACTCATCTGATTAATACTGTCTCCAGCATTAACCTCTTCCCCATCAAAAGTAAATTCCTTATTCCCTCACGGAGCACTGCAAATGCAAGAAATGAGGTGTTTGGGTAGGGCAGGTACAGGATTTGGAGAGGCTCAAGAGCCCTGAGAACATCCCACTCCCCTTCTCCTGTGCTCCCTGGCAGCTGGGTGCATGTGGATGGGAGGGAGCAGCCTGGACGCTGCCCTCTCCTCATTCCTGCTTGTTCCAGGGCAGAAAATGCTGCTCTTTGTCATAACATGACAAGTCCAGTTTCCATTAAATCAACAACAAAAGGCCTGAACCCACAAATAGCTGCAGTTATTTTGGAAAATGCCAAAAATAATTAAAAAAATAAGAGTCAAACAATTCCTGGTCCAAGTGGTTTGTGTCATTCCAAATGAAAGGTTTGTGTCAGGAGAACTGAGTCAGCTCCAAGCTCCAGACCCCTCATTTGTACAAGGCTGGAGTTTGGTTTTCTATATGAAGCTCCTCCAGTCTCCATTAAACAAAAACAGCTTCTGCCTGAATTTCTCCTGACACCACCAGCAACAAAATTCCTCATTCAAACTGATTAAACCCAAAATCCAGACAGCTCCTGAGAACTGGAAAAGCAGGAAAGCTCAAGGTCATTTTCCCCTCAATGGATATAAAGGAGGTAACAGAGTCAGCTCTACCTCAAAAGACACATTATTATTCCCAAAAAGACAATTACACATGAACCTGAACTATTAGGGACACTATTCCCTTTGGAATTCTGACCCATGGTAATCACAAGCAAACTTTTAACCCCATTTTAAGTCAATTTAAAGTGAAAAACAATTTTGGTTAAAAGAATAAAGCCACAGAAAATCCACCCCCAACACCACCCCAGAATCCCAATTTTTCCCAAGTGCCAGCCTTGGTGGCAGCTTTATTGAATCAAAAAGTAGCCTGACACCTAAATACATTAATGGAATTAATAGAATTCTCATTTCCATCCAAAAGCAGTTTAGCATAAATCCTGTGAAACATTGAGCTTTATGCTCATAGTTTTTACTATCAAAATTGTGCATAATTTTTATGATTTCAGGAAATTTTTTCTAAGTTTTATGCTGTGTAGCTCCTTAAGTATGTCCACAATTACGACATCTCTTACTTGTGTACAGTCACAAAATGCAAACAGTAGGTTTGGGCCCAAGACATTGTGTTTTAATCTATTTAGAGAACAAATCTCATTAAATCAACTAGGCAATAAAAAGGCAATGCACTGCTTCATTTATTCTATTTCTCCTGAATCTGATAAAGTCTCAAGATTTCAGATATTCTGACAGAACTCCCTCTCCTCTCCCCAACTCTGATCAGCAGATCTGCCTGGCAAAACACAACTAGGAACACACAGAATCAGTGGAGGCAGAATAAAAGCAGTGTAACACACGAGGAGCAGGGGCACAGAGCAGAACCTTGGTGTCTGCCAGTGCCTGCTGCTTCCCATGTCCATCTGAGCCTGGAAAGGCAGCAGGATAATTATAGATCCACTGACCAATTGGGTTTATTTTCATCCACTGGCTTTTTGGACTTGTTTTCCCTAAGTAAGGACATGGAATAGAGCTGCAAAGTTGACAACTTATTCATCATTTTCAGGCAGATTCAGCAAAATAGGCTGGTAAAGCTTCATATCCCATTAGTGCTCCCAACTCAGCTGAGTTCCATGGGGAATGTTCATACAAGAGGGATCAGTTCAGATTTAAGAGCAGCTTTGAACCATCTGTGTAAATGCAAACATTTCTTGTCCATCCTCCATGTGAAATCCTCACAGCAGCTAAAACTCCCTGGATATATGTGCTCTAGGACTGTGGGGCTGCAGGGGAGGCCACAGCCATCCCAAAGTGGGAACCCCAAGGGAAGATCCTCCCAAAGGCCAGAAAAGCAGGGATCAAATTAAAACCCAAAGCAACAGCAGGGAAGAATGAATCCATGGGGGAATCTGAACCTGCCTGGGACTGGATGACCCCAGAGGTCTTTTCCAACTTTAATGATTTTATGAGTTCATTTGCTCTGCCCTGCCTTTTACAGCCTCACTGTGTCTGTCAAGATTTCTTCCTTGTTGGCCCAGCAGCACCTGGAAGAAGGCTCCCTTCTCCCACACCCCCACTGCACCCTGAGCATCCTCCAGGATGAGCTGGAGCAGGAAACAACTGTGCTTCTTGTGAAAAGCAGGTGCCCCTCACAGAGAAATGGCACTGGGTGTGATCTGCGATTCAGGAAGCAATTCCTGCAGCCAAATCTCCCAGATCCAAGGAGCTGGCAGATAAATAAGCACACTTTGAATGATCCAGGATGTTTCAATGAAGGTTGATCCATACCTGGCTTGGAGGGTATTGATATTGAGGGCACATTTGGTAGTGGTACTGGCTCCGGACCACTGATTTCCAGCAAGTTTTTGTCTAGTTCTTCTTGTTCTAGTTCCTCTAGTTCTGCCATGAGTTCATCCTAGGTTTTTAAGGAGGAAAAAGAAAAAAGAAGGAACTTTAGGTCATATTTATTAACAGACAGATTTAAGGGATCATATTATTAAGAAAACAGCACAAATGAATGGGATGAGAGCAAAGTGAGGAGATGAGGAGCCTGATTCTGATGTGATTCCTGTACTCAATCTCTTGGAGGGTGAGGAGGGTGGGGAAAGCAGAGGAGGGAAGGAGAAATCCAAGTCCAAATATTCTCAGGTTAGGCCATCCAGACCATTCTGAGCATAACGTCCAGGTCACATCCAGCAACAATTCCAGGAGAGACTTCATGGCCCAGTACTGCACCCAGGCACACACAGCATGCAGAACGCCAGAGAAAGATCTCCTAGGAGATACAATTCCTGGAGGGACTGAAGAGCCATGCAGATGTGGTGCTCAGGGTTACTGATGGGGCTGGCAGTGCTGGGTTAGTGGCCAGACTCCCTGATCCCAAGGCTTCCCAACCCAAAGGATTCCATGACTCACTGCTAAAAACACAAGCAAACTCAAAGCCATACCTCATCAAATTCCTCCCCAAATCCTACTGGCTTGGAGATGGCTGTAGAGATCTCATCTGCCAACTCTTGCTGTTCTGCAATGTCCTGCATTAATTCATCTACTTTATCAATGTCCCTGGAAAAGAAAGGAAAGGAATCAGTATCAGCAGGCACATTCCCAATCAACACTGCATTTCCTGGGTCCTGTACAAGTGCTACACCATGGTGGCATTTCCAAGGCCCTTTCCCAAAACACACTTTGCATGCAAGTCTGGATTTTATCCCACTGGTCTCAACACAATTATAGATGTATTTTTAACTTTTCCCTGCAAGCTTAGCTCCCAGCAGTTATACAGACACCAAGGAGAGGTTTTGTTCTGCACCACTGATATTAATAATGATCTGCTCCCTTCCCTGATTCAGCATTATTACATTCACAGTATCTGCTTTTGGAGCAAGCACAACATTCCCATAATGCAGTTTTACCTTTAATTATTGCTACATACACCAACTCCACTGCACAGAAAGAAGTTTTAAGTCTCCCCTTGAGGCTTAAAATGCTTGCTGCTATGAGATGGATTGGTAACTGCTGCAGGCTCCCATTTTCTATAGACCACACTGGTGCTACCCAGCTTTTGGACAAATGCAGAAAATAAAACAGTAGTAAACTGAGGAAGCATCAATATTTGTGTATCTTGTTCAAAAGGTGCTCCAGCTGCACCTTTGGTTTGAAACACCTAGCATTCATTAGATCTAGCAAACATCAAACTACAGATCCCATGGAAAAACAGAGGAGGGAATAACTTACATGTTGTCATGAGCAGCCTTCATAGCCTTAGCAGCAAAACCCATATTCTTAAGCACTTCAGTGTTGGTGTTGGCATTCTCCAGGGCTTCCCTCTGGAATTCAATTGTTGATAACGTGCCATCTATCTGTGCCAGCTGCTTCTCGTACCTCTTCTTGCGCTTCAGGGCCTGCAGGGCAGCTGCACAGAGAAGGGAAGGGCAGGATTGATGAGATTGATGCCCAAAACAGCCATTCACATTTTGCCCACGTGCCACTCAGCACAGAGAAGTATCTCCCATGTTTCAGTCCTTGTTGCCCATTCTTCCCAGATAAACTATGTTACCCCATCCTTGAATTTGCCTCCTTCAACAAAGTTGTTCCGAGGTGGCTGCTGCCTCCTGTCCCTTGCCTGTCCCAGCAGGATGGCAGCTCAGAACTCACTGCTAACACACCACAGACAGAGACCATGCTACAACAAACAGAAGGCTTCAATATCCACTTGAAACTCCCTTGTTCACCCTCACCCCATCAGAGGAAGGCAGCATTGCTAGTGCAGCTCCTGCCAGGTGAGGTCTTTGTTCTGCTGCAGGTCCCCCCCTCCTGCTGAACACCTGGGAGAAGCAACTTGCTCAAATCCAAGGAGAAATGTTCCCTCAGCTTTGAGGGAAACACATTCCAGAAATGATTGTATTTATGCATGTTTTGTATTACTCCTTCTAGAAGGTGCTGTCCACACGACAGCCTGAGCTGAGAGAAGCCCCCACTGAAGGTGGTTTGAGTGATTTCCTGCTCGTGAGCACTCCTACAACATGGGCTCTGCAGGAGGAGCCCACCCAGGACAGCTCCCATCCATGGGATCAGTGTGAGAGGACTGGTCCAACCTGCTCTACCCACCCCACCCACACAGGGAGCACCCAGCAGGAGACAACAGCCCACAGCCAGCTGTGCCCAAGACACCTGGACAGAAATCATGGGCATGGCCACTCCTGAAACATTGTCAGGGAACACAAACTACATTTACATGTAGCTGGAGAGGATTTTGGTGTATCCACTTGAAATGTATGTCCCACGGGAGCCTCCCTGCCAGGAGTATGTTCAGAAGGCATTGTATCATGGATAATGAACTATTCAGGAGGCATCACTCACTTTGGGAGTCCCAGGTGTGCCTTTTTCTGTCTGTGAACTACTCATGGTGAAATTTGGCTATGAACTTCCTCAGGGTGAACTGTGGAGTTCCTGGTCAAGGAGTTGCTGCTGGAATGGAGGGAGTGATCCACCTCATGGTTATGGAGATTCTTCTTCCCCCAGCAGTGATGCCTTAGGTTTTAACTTTTCTGTGTTCCCAACCCTGCCCTGCCCAGTGTCACTCTGCAGTTCCCTGGAGCTCGTTCAGTGCTGTTCTCTCATGCTCACACACACACAACAAAGCCTCTCCAGCTCTCCAAGGACACCCAGACCCTCCTAGGCCCAACAACTGCAAACCACAATCTTGGGGACAGGGGGGCAAGCTTGGGCAAATTCCATCCTTGCCTGGCTTCTGCTTGGGGAATTGATGCTGAGATCCAAGTGGGAAGAACTCGGGAGCTGTCCTTGTCCATGTTGGGATGCACTGAGGCAGGAGCCTCTGGAGCCCAGAGTGTACCTCTGAAGGCCTTTCCAATCAATCCCTCCTTGATTCCTTTATTGCTGTCTGCTCTCTGTTTCTAGGGAGACATTTAAGGCATCAGTGTCCAAGGCCAGGCTGGACAGGGCTTGGAGCAACCAATACCAAGTGTCACCTGGAGTAAGACACAAGTACAGCTTCCCTTCATGGCACTGCCACTTCCCCTCCTGCTCTGGACTGACCTCTCCTCTCCATGCCAGTCCTGGCCATACAAAACCCCATGTACTTTAAAACCTCACCCCAGCTGCTGCTCCATCAGTTCCTGAACCCAGCCACACACACACTTCATTTCTTCAGTGCTGTCATCTCTGGGGGAGTCAGAAGAAACCACTTCATGTGACACAGGATCAGCTCTGCTAGAAATCAGCCCTGGCCCACCCAAAAGCTCAGTCACACACAGCGGGAACGGTGACAAACAAAAGCTTTAAACCTTTAAATCTCTAAGATGTTATTTCCAAGCAGAATGTTTTGAGGAGAGCAGAAAACAAGGAGCAGGAAATCCTGACCAGAGACAGGTTTCCCCTTCTCTCCCCTTCTAGAGGGCTGATAACTCAGAGATGTGATGAATGTGTTCCTGCAGCACACACGGAGTAGCTGCTCCCCTAACAGCTCATCGAGCCCACAGGCACCCTGGGTGTGTTGGCAGCTCCCATCCTGAGATGCTGACAAGGCCAGGATAAAGTCCTGCTATCTCAAAGTCCCAAACAGAGCTTCAGCTCGGCAACTGGTTATAAATATGTTGTATCTGGCTAATTTCAAATTAACTAATGTGTTAAGAGAATAAAAAAGCACTTTTTAATGGGAAGGCCCAGCTAAGCATGACAAGCACACAAAGTAGCTCAGGATGATTTAAGAGAAGCCAGCAAAAACATCTCAACTATTCCAACAGAACCCCAGGACTCAGGACAAGCCTCTGCACTGTCTTTCACTCCAGTGGCCAATAAATCTGCCCAGTTTTGGGGCCAGTCCAACATCCACGTGTTGGACAGGAATGAGAACAGGGGGGTTTCAAAGGACAATGTTTGCTCTGCAGAATGAGGCACAACACAAATATCCCAAACATTCCAGCTTTATGCCAGATGATGAGCAACACATTACTGGGATAGTTCAGCTGCTTCATTCTGCACTAATGGTTTAATTAAGGATATACAAAGTTTTCTTACTCAGAAAGATAAAAACTGTTAATGGCTGTGTTTATAGAGTGACAGATGCTGGGGAAATGCCCAGCAACAAGGGGACGTTCTTTTATTGAGAATTTTTGTGCCTCATGGGGGTTTATTGGCAAAACCAGAGATTTTATAGCATTATATAATGTTATACAAAGGCAAGTCAAGTGCTACAATTTATGTACAGCTCCCCACTACAGCTTTCTCTGAGAACAATTACAGTTTGTCTACATTTCATGCTCATGTACTTTAAGACAAGCTGCTCAGACACCAAACATTGCAAGAATCATCATCAACCATCAGAAGTTCTTATCAGGATTGTTGGGTAACCCTGCCCCTCCCATTCCCACCCACACCAGAACTGCCCTTAAACTTCTCATGGATTTGTGGTATTTTCTGCAAACATTTCCCACCCCTTAAGACCAAGAAGGATACTTATTTTCCTGTCTCCTTCCTAAAGCCAAAGCAAGGACAAAGATCAGGAACCAACTGAAATCTTATGAACTGCCAGAGTAACACATTTTTATTAAGTTTTTATTAAAGTCAAAGCCATAAAAACTTAATCTAAAGGGAATTACCTTGGCTCTTTTTCTCAAAAAAAAATCTTTTTCTGGAATTTAAAAATAAGTGAGAACCAGAGACAGTGGGGTACAAATGTCCTGTGGCACTGCACACATGCAAGAATTGGGTGTGTTTGACATCAGAGTGGGACAGGGCCTCTCTCTGCCCTTCTTGAAGGCTGCTATGACATCTAACAGCCCAGGAAATTATGCCTTTACTTCTTCCAAGACAGTAATTACAGAAGCAGCCAATGAAGTTTATCCCCAGCTTTAATTGCTGTGGAACTGCTGCTGCAGGCCCTGTGACCATGCCCTGAGTTTAAAGCACTTACCCCTCTGGCCAGCCAGAGCTCACTCGTGCCCTGCAATGTGTTGCTACAGAGATCCCCAGCACATTTTTCCACAAACAGCTGATCTCAGCTTTCCAGCAGAGGGACAAACTCCTTATCTGGGAGCCAAAAGCCACACAAGATTTCCAGATGGCTGGGCCAGCCCCTCAGAGCAGCTGCTGCACAGGGCCTGATATGCACAGGTTCCACTGGAGAAGTGGCTGAACCTACTCTGCAATATCCTTACTGCAAACAAAGCAGCAGTGCCAGCTCACATCACAGCTGCTTTAGGAGGGGATTTAACATTTCATACAATGACAGCAACAATATTTGATCATCCCACAGGCAGTTTTCACGAGACAACAGCAAGAACCTGCCCATGGAGAGTGTTAGAGACAACCTTCCCAACCCACACCTTCTCCTTGACAGGCACCGTGGGTGTCTGAACTTGTAAGTCCAATGTGCAGCAGGAATTGCAAGCACTTAAAAGATCCTCTGAAGAAACAAATGGCAGATAACAAACCTTAGCTGCACTTTATTTGAATTGTAATAAAGCTTTCAGAGAATATATTTGACTGGAGGAAAAGCAGTTATGTATACTTACATTATATTAAAGGGAATACATTTAAAACTGGGTGACTTCTGACATCCATTAGAAGACAATAGTAAGCTTAAAATGCTCTTCTCCATATGACATTTTGATATATGAATTGTCTTTATTATCAGCTATGATGACAATAAAGGGATGTTGGAGCCAATTTTTATTCATGAAGACTGCCCCACAGAGCTCTGACCAGTTCCTTGGATATCAATGGTTTATTACCTCTTTTCCCTTGGCAAAGGAATGTAAAATTTCTCTGTTAATGAGCATCAGACTGTGATCTCTGCAGCTTCTTTTTAAAGAGGAATTCTCACAAAGCAAACACCAGATTCCAGGGAGGAATAAAACTGCAGCTCAGTCAAGTGAGATCTGGGCTGGCTGCTTCAATTTCCTGAATGTAAAACATGCCTAAAACTACATTCAAAGAACATTTTCCACACTTTTTAACACATAAAAAGCTATTCCTTCTTCTGTATTTTGGTTTGGTTTGGGATTGTGGGGGGGATGGTTTGTCACTGATTGTTGGTTGGTTGTGTTTTTTTATTTCCGGTCTTTGAACCGCAAAATTCTAATTTCATTTTTTATTTATTTGAATTTCTGTGGTAACCCCCTCTGCTAGAAATTCCAGCAGAAGTTCTACACCTTCTGTTTGACCATGGTGATTCCCAAGAATCTCCAGGGTTTCATTGGGATGCCACCACAGCAGGACCCAGCCCTCCAGCTTAAGTGAGAAGCAGGAACTCCTGTCACGGTTCTCAGTCACTACTCCTGTCTAGTGAACACCCAAAAATGAGAAGAGCAGAGTCATTCAGCCACACTCTCCTCAGTCAGCAGATCAGTCAGAAAAACATGACTGCTCACCCAGATAATTTCACTATCTATAAGAATTTGATGTATTTTGAATTATTTTAACCTGTGTATAGGCAAATTATTTTTATTAAATGAGCTGTTATAAGTCTAATGATTTTCTTTGCAATATTTACAGCAGTTTGTTAGTCAAATGAGATGAATATTCACTGGGATAAGCAGCTTGCAGGATAATAAAAACACAATTTTACTACCTTAGTATTGCATTCAGAGAGGAAAAATTGACCATGAATGTCAAGGTTTTGTTAAAAATCAACAGCCCTCCTGCAAATAAATATTCCTTACACCCTGGTAGGACAGGCAGTGTTCCTGGGATATTTATGCACACAGCAATTCTGTGGAATTAATGCTTTTAAATACCATTAGTAGAAAAGCATAGATCAGCAGATAAAAACCTGGAAGAACAAGGCTTCGTTCTCTGCATAATTGGAGCTTCAAGTTTTGCTGGCAAAATCACATTTCAGCTTGAGAGGAGCAGAGAGCACTGGGAATAGAACTCGGGAGTTTCACTGAATTCAAACATACACCTGACCAAGGTTGGAGTGTTGGTGACGCCAGAGGATTTGTTCTCTGCCAAATCCTCCCAAAACTCACACTGACACCTGAAAAAATAGAGAGACTTCTCCTCTAGAGGAAGAATTAATAGCTCAAAATAACCTAATCTCACATGTAATTCTTGCTTTCTCTCTGGCAGAAATGGCACCAGCAGAGATGCCACTGCACAGGGACAGCAGCGACATTAATGTGGCACGAGAAGGTTCCACAGCAGCCTCACGAAACAACATGCACCAAATGTCAGCCATGCCAAAATCATAAACACTGCAAGAGCTGCAGAGGAGCTTCCCAAATTTGGGTGCCTTGGCCCCTCGAGCTGCAAGCACTAAATAGGATTGAGATAATCAACTTAATAGTGGAAGAGCATTTTGCATGTCATGCATCCAGCTGTAATTTGCTCCACAGAAAGAAGTGTCGTTATTTTTGCTGCTTCTGAAAATACCATTCCATCTTCCTGGCACTGGCCTCGGCAGCAAATTTAATCAGGAACAACATCCTCGCTGTCCTTGGAATGGGATAAACAACGGGGAGTGGAAGGAGTAATTGCCTGCCTTGCCTGCAGTGAGCAGCTTCATCTTAGGGAGCTGCTCATCTCTCCTTCTACTGAGAGCCAGCAAACTGCCTACAAGATCACCCAAAAAACCCTAAGAAGGGAATTTAAAGCAATTCACAAATTATCCCCCAATGCTACGAGCAGATAAAAAGGTGAATATAAAGCACTACAGACCAACCAAACTTTGAGTTTGGCCTTGAATAAGAATCTTTCTGTAGAGGTTTGATAGCTCCAGGAACTGCTAAACCAGGACTGTCTGTGCTGGTTCAAAGGCATCCAAGGCCATACCAAGGAATGCTCATCCCAGGCCAGGTGAGCCTCAGAACACAAAATGTCACAGGTCCAAGAAGTCAGGTGTGATTTTAAGCATCATGGTCTGCCAAGTGGTTGGGACACAGAGGTACCAAAGCCTGGTTAGGAATACATCCCCATCAATTCCAGCACTGATCCCATGCACAGCAGCAGGAGTTCCTTTCTTGTGAGGATCACCTCCTGAGAGCTCTGCTGTCTCAGGGATATATTCAGGTCTAAAAGCCACTTTATGTCTAAAGTCATGATCACACATTTCTCCCCGTGCCAGGGCCTGTCTCCAGTGCCTGCAGCAGCCTCCTGTGCCTTTCTTTTGGGAAATGTGCACTTTGAGCAGGGAATCGTGGGCAGAGTTCAGGCTTTGTCCTCCCCTTGTCTTTCTATGCCTGTTTATTAAATCTGTAATAAAGTTTCCAAACCCTACCCTCAAAGGAAGGCAACTATTCCCAGCTCAGAGGTTGTGACTGATTAAAACTACTTCAATAAAGCACCCAAACCCAGGCAGAGAATACAAGCAGGTTTCTGTATTATCTTTTAAAATACAAGATTCCAACTGCCTCTTGAGCACAGCAGTGCCTGCACATTTAGTCTGTTGTGCAAGAGATGAAACAAAACAATAAACACTCCTGCTCTAAAAATCTATGGATGTACTAAAGAGAAAAAACAAGAGATAAGGAAAAAAGCATCTGCAGAGCAGCAATCAGGGCTGTGATACAGCACCATGCAAACACAAGAGGAATCACCACCTTCACAGCACCCATGGCTCTGCTCAGAGCATCAACTCAGCCTCTGCACCACGGATTGCAGATGTTGTCCCACACCCACAGCTCAGAGGGGGTTCCTTCAGCCTTGGAAGGTGATGCCTCTGTCCCCTGAATGTCAAGGCAGCACTCCTCTGGTCAATAATCCTCTGTAAAATAATCTCCAGGCAACTCTGGGACAGTTTGGTCCAAAAAAAATGGACAAAAATGTAATCTACAGTGAGCCTTGAAGTTCAAATGAGAAAACCAGGAAAGAGAAATCCCAGTTACAGAGACAGCTTTGTTCCACCCAGGAGCTGGAAGGAGTCTAAGAAGTGCTGGTTCAGCCAAAAACACCCAGGCCTGAAGCTTCAAACCATTACTTGAAATCTGATCCACCCTCTGGAAGTGAAGCTTGCACTGCATTTCCCAATTTTCAGTGTCTCACTCCTTGGGGTCCTGCATGTCTTTGGATGATGGCAGGGGATCACAAGGCATCTGCAAAGCTGATCTACCCAAAACACATTTCTTCTTTCCAAACTAAATGAGGTATTTTCTACAGCTGCCTGAGTAAATGATCCTCTCTTACCCTTTTCAACTGCCACTAACTCTGCTGGTTAAAAATCTGCACCTTCTTTATGTGTGCACACACACATATAAATTCTGATGTGAAATGAGATCATTATTCAGTACTCAACCAATGTTTAAACTTTTAGGATGAGAACTGCATGTTCCCTAAGGTGTCCCTGAGATTCTCACAGCCTGCAAATACTCTTTATGGGTTTTCTTCTTTATTTTGTGGTTGTTGAAGGTGTACCTTCTTAAGGAGAATTCCAGTGAAAACTCAGAATCTTCCTTTGAATCCCTGCCAGAAATGCATCAGGTTCAGCTTTGCAGGAATAGAAGTAGCTCTTAAGTATCTCAAAATGCTGTTTTCTCAAAGGAAAAAAACCAAACAAACAACCCAGTTCCCTAAGCTGAACAGTGTTTTTGTAATTAATTCACAAAACCCAGAAGATCCTACCCTGAAGTGGCACATTTCAAGACCTTTTCTTCCTGGGGAATTAAAAGAGTGGCTGCCTGGGAATCCAGCAGGCATTTTCCAGCCTTGGACCATTATTATTAGAGCATTGGCAAGTCTAAGAATTTTGTTGATGCTGTCATAATATTTAGCATTCTCTTAAAAGCCTAACTTCCCCAGATGAGATATTTTGGGATGTGAAAAATTACTTTTTTCGTGAACGCTGAGATTCCAACGCTCACAACTACAGGGGAAAAGCTGAGAGCACAAACCTTTAGAAAGCCAAAAGTTATAAAGCAAATAAGACAAATCATATTTTTTAAAAGTTTGTAGTTCTTGAGTCAACCTCCAAACACTCCAGTGGCAACACTGTGGTACTTCTCTCAAGGTGAATGGCAGTTTTTAATGGCAATGCCATGCTCTGAGGCCAGGATCAGCTCCAGAGCCAGGTTCAGCAATAAACTCTGTTCCTGCTGGTGGGGCTGCCACGGAAGCACTCACAAAAAAGCTTTTCTGCCTCTCACTGTCCTCCTGGGACAGGGCACGTGCAGAGCTCACCATGGAGAGGCTACCATGGCATTTTAAGGAGGTACCACCTGTGGATGCTGACATCCTGGTCAAAGAGAGATTTTCAAGAATCAGTGCAGCCAGAGCCTGTAAGAAAGAAAATTTTCCCAGGTAGAAAGAATGATAAACAAACCTGGAAAATAACTTGCACCTGCTGTTTGTTACTGATGTTTTAAAGTTGTTTTTCAGGTTAAAGGGTGTTTGTTCTTTTAACCAATGGTAACTGTTCTTTGCACTGCTTTTCACAATGCTGTATATAAGCATTTGCATTTTTTAATAAATAAAGATCTTTGCCTTCAGAAAATGGAGTTTCCTTTGTTGTTCGTACCTGAATCTAGAATTCAATTGTTACAACCACCCTCACTGGAGATGCAGTGACTGTGCACAGTTCCCAGAGCCCAAACTATGAAGTTTGCTTTGTATTAAATTGTTTTATGTCATAACCAATCAAAATCACCTCCAAATTGTTAAATGCCACTGATGTTCCTGTCACTCTGGCATTTCTCTTTTCAGTTCCACTGCACCTGAGCAACCTCTGTGCACTTACCTGAGGTAAATACAGAGTCCCTAAATCTGGATGAAATCCTGCCAAGCCATGAGGAGCACACACAATGTGGATGTTTGCTAACACTTACACCCCACCATAGGATTGAAACAGCCCTGGCTTGGTGCACACATGGATCACCATGCACAAGTATCACACAGAATAAACTAGGCTGGAAAAGACCTTTGAGGTCACTGAGCCCAGTAAATGCAAGAGAGATGGGGGTACTGGTTATTTGGAAAACTCCAAACTGCCATCAGTCCAGAGCTGCAAACAATGGGTGCCCACAGAACTATCCTGTAATTGTGTTAGCTCCTAGAAATTGGTTATTGGCAAGGCTTCACCTCAGCAGTGAACCCAGGGGAAGCCACAGCAGAGCTTTTCCAACTGGGATTCCGACTGGAAGGACATCATGGACAGAACTGTTACTGCCTTTGCCACAGCCTAGCACTGAGCTTCACCCCAGGGAAACTCCTGCTCTTCTGTGTCCTACCAGTGCTGGGTCACTGTGGCCACTCCACTGCCCTTGGTACTGGCCACGAGGAAGGTTCCCATGGAGTCTCAGTGGTTTGGGTTGAGAGGGACCTTAAAGATCAGCCAGTGCCACCCCTGCCATGGGCAGGGACACCTTCCACTGTCCCAGGCTGCTCCAAGCCCCAATGTCCAACCTGGCCTTGGACACTGCCAGGGATCCAGGGACAGCTGCTCTGGGCACCCTGTGCCAGAGCCTGCCCACCCTCCCAGGGAACAATTCCTTCCCAATATCCCAGTCTCTCAGTGTGAAGCCATTCCCCCTTACCCTGTCATCCTGACCATTGGCCCCAGTCCCTCTCCAGCTCTCCTGGAGCCCCTTTAGGCACTGGAAGAGGCTCTAAGGCCTCCTCAGAGTCCTCACCTCTCTCCATGTGAACACCCCCAGCTCTCCCAGCCTGTCCCAGAGCAGAGGGGCTCCAGCCCTTCCTTCAGGAACTGATCCCTGCTCCTGCTCAAAGACTCACAGAGGGATGGCTCAGAGCAGAAGCAAACTCCTTACCCCACCTCTGCTGTGGCCTTGGGCTGTCTCAGGGAAAGGCAAAAGTCTGTCAGCATTGATGCCTGGCCTATTTAGGATTCTCCAACTGCATCCTGTTTGTTTGAGGCACTTTGTGCCAGGAGTTCCAGCTTGCTGGACACCTGGCTGCAAACTTGATGGAAAGTCAAGGATGAGAGCTGCTCCAGCTTTTAATTTTGCAAAAGTCATCCATTTTTAAGCAGTGTAAGTAAATGACAAGATTTTACTTTAAACCCCACTCACACCCACACTTTGCTGGCTGCAAAAGTCAGGCCACATCCTGCTGCTCACACCAGTGCTCAATGTCTCTGGGACAAACATCACGTACTGACCCAAAAACCAGAAAGAGCAATGTAATTTGGGGTTTTTGGGGGCAAGAAGGGATCGACAGAGAGACCTAAATGATGCAAGTGCAAAGCTGAACAACATCCCAGTCCAGAGAAACACTCCACAACTCAGCACAAGTCTAAGTAAAAGAGGCTTAAACCAAACTGATAATTTGCATCACCTGCAAATTATAGTTTTTGAACTAGCCCTGGAGCAGGATTCAGTAATTAGGCCTGGAGTTTAATGAGATACTAGAATCCAACATCTAATACATTTTGAGAGTAAAAGTGATAAACACAAAGTCAGTGGCTGCAACCATGCCAGGTTTCCCTCCTGACAGAGAACAGGAATGGAAACAGAGGAAGGATATATTGCATGAAATATAGTTACCAAAGTTGGCAGTATCTGGCAGAATCACTGGGGTTTGAGTTTTGTTTATGCCACTTCTTAAAGCAGGTTTTAAAAAGGTGTTTGTGAATCCCACCACTGCTCCCAAACTGTTTTATACCACAGAGTCTTGTCTCCAAAAGGCTCTGCTAAACATAAGTAGGGTAGAATCCAAAGGAGAAGTTTCCTCTTGTTTTTTAAGATCTAATTAAAAAGAGCAATTATCACTTTTCCCAAAGCAGGTGGCGAATGCTCATCTCATTAACCTCTGGGGAAGATGAAGGACTCAGGCCTGCACTGCCATCAGTATTGCTGCACTGAAGCCCTGGGTTATGGATAAGCACCTGGAACTCAAACACCAGTTTTGCATTAGACTGTGACTTAGAACACAGAGAAGGCAGGCTGAGGGCCCAAAGATGGGCTGGAAATGCTGCAGGACTGCTGCTTCCCCTGCCTCAGCATACTGACGAGTATGGAAACGAAAGCAGGGTCACATTATTGGATTCTGGGAGCAGAATCACTCCTGAGCCAAGCAGGATCATTAAACCACACTCACAAACAATGTCTGAGGCCTTGCACACACAGCCACAGCCCTTGGGAGTCTTTGCCCATGCCCAGAGCTGAGGCTGCAGCTTTCCCCTCCCTTGCTGCCAGATCCTCACCACACTTTGAACTGCTCAGAGTCCTAAACAAACCCCATCCTGCAGGCATTGCTGCCGTGGTTTGATTAATGATCCGTGTGTCCCTTGCTGGGAGATCCCACGTCACCTCAGATGTTATCACAGTTAGTGCCTCTGAGCAGGGCTTGCTGCCAGGAGAGGCAGAACTGCCCTCCCTCCTCCTTCCCATCACATTCCTGCCTCCCTCTCCCAGCCTGTTCCAGCATTTGTGTGGTTAAGCGTGGAAAACAACTTTTCTTTCCTTTTTTTTTTAGGAGTTGGGTTTTGTCTGGCTCAGCAAACGAATCCAAGTCATGCCCTGCCCACACAAACACCACCAGCAGCAGAGAACAGGCAGGACCAGGCAGGGCTGCTCCTGGAGCAGCCTCGCTCAGCCAGTCCCAACTGGACCTTCCAGGCAGGTTCACTGACAAGGGCAGTTCTGGCACCAGAACCCCCCAACTGCAGGGAAATCAGATCTGATGGGATGGCTTAAAAAACATAAAGGGATGTAACACCATTACCTGAGGCTGCACTGAGAGCCCCAGATAGGCTTAAAGTCAGGACTTCAGCCTATGGCCAACCTCCTGGTTTGTTTAGTTTTAGTGCTGGGTGGAGAATTGGAGTGTTCTCTTTCCAGGAAAAGCCTGAATTATACAGCAGGAATCTAGCAGTGGGTTTGCATCTATTTAGTGTACTCAGTGCTGGAAAAAAGCCCCAACACTATATTTATGTACGGTGAAAAGAGAAACTTTGACGTGAGGAAAGAAAAACCACTCACTAACAGAAACCAGAGCGGAGAGAAAATCCATGAAATGTCACTCTCCTGCTAAAGTCTGATTATATTTTGGCACGATATTGGCTTTTCACCCATTCCACTGTTTTTGGCCCTAGTGTTAATAAACAGAAAGGTGAGATCAGTGGCAGGCAGGCTCATAACTGCATCCACTCAGCCTGGATCTGAGCTCGAGTGAGCTGCTTCTAACACTGGCACTCTAAAGCAGCACCGAGTTTCTCTCCCTGCTGTAATCTTCATACTGAGGCATCACTTGAGCTTTGGGTTCCAGAAGAAACACTCTGAATTGTTACACCCAAGGTAGTCAGAGCTCAGAGAATTAACCCCTTGCTCCCCGTGTGCCTGTGCTATTCCTCTGGCAGCTCAGCTTTGCGTGATCTGGCACAGCCACAGGAAAGCAGAAACACCAGAGCAGCAGTGATTAGGATCAGCTGAAACTCCCCTGAAGCTGAACACTGAACCCCAGAGCTCCAGAACCCTTGCAATAGATGGAGGAGCTTAGTTTGTGTCACGAGGTTTGAGCGCTGAGAAAACATCCCAGAAGAAACAAAGCCATGGACAAACTGGAGCGGAATAAAAGGAGGCAGAGGCAGCACAGGGCTCCCAGAGCATCAGGCTCACAGCTGCACTCTGCTTTTGTTAGAGCAAAGTTTATTTTCAGGGCAGATGTAAAATGCAGTGAGACACTGGCTGGTTAGCCTTCAAATCAGGCAGCACTGCTGCTGCTCCTATAAATTCACTGAGAGGAAGAAATCCACTGCTCATGAGGTAGAGCTGAAGTGTGAGAGAGCCTCTCACAGGGGTGGGGTTTTCAACAGATTGAACATTTCCATGAGAACACAAAACAAAGCACAAGCATCACCCAAGTTCCTCCCAGAAGAGGGAAGAGTAACTTGTCTGTTTTCAAAAAACCTTCTCAATGAGGATTAATCTTGATAGTTTTTCATCCCATGGACAAAACATAGCAAGCACATTAAAGCTGTCACTGCTGGTCTCCCCAGCACACTCAGAGCTCTTCATACAAGCTGAAAGCCTCCCATGCCAGGAAACAACACAGACTGAGGAAATTTATACTATAAAGTCCCTTATTATAACCTCAGAATTTCATGAGTTGTCTGGTTCCACAGCCTGGATACTCTAAATGTAGATTACAAAAATACACACATAAAATAAGTTAATAAATTAACAAACCCCTGGATATGCCTGGGGCAGGCATGGGAACCAAAAGCCTCTAAGTTTCTTAGACTTAAGCTTTCCTTAGACTCCAGAAGTGCTGCAGCAATGAGTGAATGAGCCTTTGGAAAGCAGCTCACTTGGCACCTGAACAATCACCCAGTGTGCTGGGGAGCAGAGAATGTTTCCTTTTGTTTCCTCAAGTGTGCCAGACACCCATCTTTCCTCTGGGACAACAAAAATGCCATTCCAAGTGTTCCCAAGGTGGCTTTAAGGTTCCAGGTAATTCCCTATCCCACTGCATCATCTTCTTTTGGCTTTACCACCACCAGCAGCTTCCAGTACCATCAGCAGGACTGCCCAGCTGAGATCACAAACGTGCACCATCCACAGGAGATCCTCAAGGAACACAGCATCTCCAGAGGGAAGTGATTAAATCTTGGAGAACTAAGCTTAAGGATTCTTCAAATTTAGTTTTTAAAAAGTTGATCCAACACTTAAACAAAATAATATCTAGCTAATTATCTTTTGTTCAGTTTTACTTGAAAGCATTCCAACTACATAACAAAATATTTCCATAAAAATGACTGCCTTTCACATATAAAACCAATATATTTTTATTTTCAGTTAAAATATGGATTTAAGTGACTTTGCATCAAAATCACGTAGATGATGGATTATAAACCAGCCTGAAGTCAGACAGTGAAAAATCCAGTAACTGGATATAAAAAACTGCAATTTGCAGGAGCTCAGCTGATGACTGACAACTTGAACTCAGAAAAAATGAGTGTGTCCTGAGAGGAATTCACTTCCCAGCAAGCCACAGACTATCAGCTGCCTTAACTCACAGCCCAGTAAGAACAGTTTGCCTCTCAATTCCAGAAATGGAAAAAGAGTGGATTCATTTTCCACCAGAAACCCATCCCTACCCTTCTCCTATTCACAGCTCCTTAATTACCCCTCAGGATCCTGTGCTGCTGCAAGCCTTCAATTAGTGTGACCCAGAATCCTGCTGGTGAATGGGCAGGTTTTTCTCCTTCCTCCACCTCCAAGGAAATTTAATCCCTCCCCTACCCGAGGTTCTGAAGGGCAGCAGAGAGGGAGGGAGGGAGGCAGAGATGGCATTACAGTGGAGCGAGACAAAGACCTGAACAGAAAGTTTAGAAGTTTGAGGCCCAGAAGATGAAGAAACTGCAGACAGAGACATATTTTAGTTCTCCTTTTGAGCTCATTGCCAAACTAGGCCAAAAACCACAGCACAGGCTCACTTATTAGAACTGTTGCAATGTACTTAGTTTAGAACCGACTTGGTTGAGCCTGAAGTCAGGCTCTGCTGAGGTCCTGTGACACATCCTTGTGCGCCAGCTCCATCCACGTCACACAGGGAAGTTCTGAAGTGTGGAAGGAGGCTTAAAGTGCTGACTGAAGTGGTGACATGAGACTCCTAAGGGTAATTACTGCCAATAAACCCTTGCTAGACGTGTGTTTGCAGCTCCCTCTGCTACAAGCAGAGCCACTCCTGCTCCTGCACCGGGAGGGTAACATCCACACAGAAACCAGGATGTGCTTTCCTGAAAACTTTTAATGACCATGCTAAAACAAGAGAGCAGTTTGTTTTCAGAGCACTGGAACACGTAACCTGACAAGTGCCTTATCTCCAGACACACAGACACATCAAGCACTGCCTGGAAAACACAGCCAGACCTGCCCAGGGAAGCCAAGCTCCACCTGGGAAACACCAATTCCATTTACAAGCTTTAGGAGTGTGTGTGGAAGAGCCTCTTGGAGCGGGTTGAGGAGTAGAAATAAACCCCAGAACAAGCTCTGTTTCCAAAAGAATGAATATTTACTTGAGAACACAAAACAAAGCACAAGTATAACCCGAGCTCTTCCCAGAAGAGGGAATATTAACGTGCCTGTTTTCGAGAATCCCTTTTAATGCTGCCCAGTTTTCTCCCTGGAAGCTCTTCATGCCATGGACAACAAACTACACACATTAAAGCTGTAACTCCTGCTCTCCCCAACACGCTCAGAACTTTTGGTAAGAGCTGACAAAAATAAGCACAGATTTAACCAAACCCTTACATTAAGCAGGGTTTTGGTAGAAGACTTTTGTTGGTTGGAATTAAACAACACCAGCAGGGCAAATGAAGGCCTGATTCCACAGTGCTGCCCTGTTTTTCCAGCTGCTCACAGCGCTGGGATATTTTCCTGCCCTCTCCCCACAGTGAGATGGGCAGGGAGCGGGAAGGGAAGGCCACGAGCACTATCGCGACATGGGAATGACGAGGGAGTGCCACGACACCCCCAGGGCTTTCCCCAGAGGGGAGGGAGGAGTCCTGCCCTTCCACACTGAGGGAGCTCGGCCGGGGCGTCAATCCCGCCGGGAAGGGCGGGACGGCTCCACAGAGGCACAGAATAAAGGCAAGAGGTACAAAATAAAGGCAGGAAGGTGTAAAATAAAGGCTCCCGGTACAAAACGCAGCAGCACGGACGCGTGTGCGCTGTCCAAGGGCCCTCCCGACCTGTTGCCCGCGTTCGGGGCGGCGCGGCCCGGCCCCCCCCGCTCACCGCGCTTGTTTTTGGTGCCGTGCTTGCGGGCGGCCGCCAGCTCCTGCTCGATCTTCTTTTCCAGGAACTCCTGCTTCTTGCTGAGCATCTCCTCCGTGTCGCGGAGCCGCTGGATCGCCTCCTGCGGGGACGGGCCCTTCCCGCCGCCCTTCCCGCCGGCGCCCGTCCCGAACAGCTTCCCCAGGAGCCCCGACATGGCTGCGCGGGGCCGGGCCGNGCGGGGCACGCCGGGAAGGCGGTGTCTCCCGAGCGGCACCCAGCAGTGGCGCTGGAGCGCGCTGACGTCACGGGACCCGTCTGACGTCACGGGGCGGTTTGACGTCACGGGGCGGGTGTCCGGCAGGGAAGGAGGAGCTGGGCTGGGTCGGGGCCATGGCCGGGGAAGGAGCGGGAGGAGCGGCCACTGCCTCGGCCCTACCCCAGGATGTCCCCGGGCCCCCGCACACCGCCCCACGTGCGGAAGGTGGACCTGACACCGTTGCTCAGGCGAGCAGGGGTGGAGCAGGGGTCCGGGAAGTCACCGCGGGGGACCGGGGCTGAAGGGTCACAGAGTTTCAGGTTGAAAAAGACCGCCGTGGTCATTTAGGGGTTAACCTGTGCCCGATCCCCACCGTGTCACCCAGCCCAGAGCACCGAGTGCCGCGGCCAGGCCTGCCTTGGACACCTCCAGGGATGGAGACCCTGGGTCCCTGCCAAGGCTTGCCCACCCTCTCCATGAAGAAATTTCCCTCATGTCTAACCTGCCCCTCCCCTGGCCCAGCCTGAGGCTGTTCCCTCTCCTCCTGTCCCTGTTCCCTGCCAGCAGAGCCTGACCCCCCCCGGCTGCCCCCTCCTGTCAGGGACTTGTGCAGAGCCACAAGGTCCCCCCTGAGCCTCCTTTTCTCCAGGCTGAGCTCCTTTCCAGCTCCCTCAGCCTCTCCTGGGGCTCCTTTCCCAGCTCTGTTCCCTTCTCTGGACACACTTGGAGTGGCCAAGAAGTGACCCCGGGAGCCTGCCCAGGAGCAGGGCTGGGTGGGAATCCCAGCCAGTCCCTCCTCCTCCAGCACCCATCCCCACTGCTGGGGTGATCCCCCTTTATGCACCCCTCAGGCCTGCTCTGGTGTAGAGTTAACATGTTGGAGAATTTGTTCTTTTAACCTTCCCTTTCTAACTTGCCAACTGTACGAAAGCAAGTTTTTAAACCCATGGGTGTTTAATTGGTGGTGACTCGCTGTGAACTCATTTCCTGAACTCTGGAGTCACATGCTCTGAGCTGTGGGGGCAGCATGGACATAATTCCATGCTGTAAGCCATAATTTCACAGTACCTACATACAAAATCCCATGAGGAAATCAAGTCTTGATTTCCTGGTGCCAGCCTTTCCTGGATGCTTTTGACTTCTGTTTCTTTGTGCTTGGCCTCAACCACCTGTAAAAGTGATAACACCCCATCTCTAGTCACAGCAGGGTTGTGACAACATTAATTAACAACTGACTTGGACAAAAATAATGTTTGTCACTGAAAATCACCCAAGAAAATAATCACTGCTTTGGAGCAGAGCTGGGATATCACACACCACATGGAAAAGAGGAAAAATGACCCAAACAAATGCTTGTTGGGTAAGAGAGCTTTTATGTGCCCTGAGTAAGAGGGAAAAGCACTGCTCTGGGAGACACAAAGAACATCCCATGCGGCAGGTGGGAGTTCAGCAAAAGAGCACTGTAATGGCTCCTGCCTTGTTCCATCTCCCTAACATGGAGATAGGTGGGAAAGGCAAACACACAGGACAAAGCACTGAGGCTGATGGAAACACTCCCAGGGTGGGAAGGCTCCTGGCTGACACACAGGAGGCTGAGGAGAACAGGGGGAGGGAGAGCTTTTACCTGCCCTTTTCTTCCTCCCACACAAGTGTCTGCTGTCACTGAGCACCACAGAGCTTTGCTCTGATCCAGTTCTCCCAGGGCATGGCTCTGGTTCTGGCAACTTCCAGAAAATGCCAAGATGCTTCTGGAGGTGGGTGTGTAAAGAAAACAGCTGTGCCCAGCACACAGGATGGAAACAACCCTGGGAGAAAATCAGTTCCCTAAGCATCCTTGATCCACCCCAGCCAGTGGGCAGGGAAACAGAAATGGAGCGAATTAGGGTAGAAACCTTCCCTGCAGGAAAAGAAGGAGTTTGAAGACACCTGAGTTTGCAGGAGCTGAAGCAGCTGGACAAGAGCAGGGCAGGGAGGATGATCACTCCAAGGTTTACTCTAAGAGGACAATAATTTTGCTCAAGATAAAACTCGTTTTGATTCAACACTGCCCCATATGCAAACACCTATCAAGCATCCAGGGTAGCATCTCTGAGCCCTCGTGTCCCAGTCATGTTAAGGAAAGTCCTCAGCCTCGTATCCCTCAACAGTTACACACAAGGCAACTGTGTGGCTCTGCCCCCACACCCTGAATTACAGCCAGTGCAGCCAGTGAAAGCTGGGTTCCAACATCCTGCTGAGCTGGGGGAAAGCAGGATTTGGGAAGGGCAGGCCAGGTCTCCAGACAGTGCTGCTGAGCTGAAGGAGCTGCACCCACACATCATCACCCCAAAATAGACCCGAATGCAGAGACCACATAATGACACATACAGTGTGGTACAGAGGGGAGGGAAATTGGAGAAGTATATTTAGCCAACTATTTCCTGATCCTGGCAGAGCAGAGTAAAACAAACACTGTGGGTAAATAAACTGTGCCCTTCAAAGCAGACAAGAGCTTTCACAGAAGCACAGACACACCTAAGGAGGAAGGACCACCTGGATGTCCCCGGCCCAGTCAGCTCATCCCAAGCACATCCAGGGCAGGATGTTCTGTCCAAATTGGTACTGAGGTCTCAGGACTTCTCTGCAGCCTCGTTCCTTATACTGAGTCAGAATTACAGAATCAGAGTGGTTTGGGTTGGAAGGGACCCCAAAAATCACCTTGTTTCATCCCCCTGCTATGGACAGGGACAGCTTCCCCCATCCCAGGCTGCTCCAAGCCCCATTCAGCCTGGCCTAGGGCACTGCCAGGGATCCAGGGGCAACCACAGCTTCTCTGGGCACCCTGTGCCAGGGCCTGCCCACCCTCGCAGGGAAGGATGTCTTCCCAATATCCCACCTAACTGTGCTCTCAGGTAGTGGGAAGCCATTGCCCCTTGTCCTGTCACTCCAGGCCCTTGTGAAAAGTCCCTGTTCAGCCTTCTCATAGCCCCTTTAAGTACTGCAAGTTGCCACATTTTAACATGTCCCCATCACCTCTTTTCCCATCCCCGTGCACCTCTGGAGCCTGGCTCCATCTTCTCTACCCCCCCACCTTAACCCTCAACAACCCCTTCTCCCAGCCTCCCCTGGAAGCCTGAGCTCCATTTCCTCCCCCCCACCAACAGCTGGAAATGCAGAAACATCACAAAAAACGATGAAATGAGCAAAAAGTAAGTCAGCAAGAGAGTGAGCAAAGTGAACTGGCAGCAGGACCCATCCTGACTGGAATTGTGTGACTGTGTCCCAGGAGTGACAGTGTAACCCAGCATTAGACAGCAGTCTGGGAGCACAGGGCACAGCCCTCTGCAAGCTGCTGGACTTCAAGGTTTTAAGATTTAAGGAAGGAGGCAAGAACATCACCATGAGGTCAAACAATGGGTTGGATCAGACCAGTCAGACCAGTAATGCTGGGCTGACTGCTGCAGTGGCCAGAACAGCCACAGAGTCCCAGACACAGCCAGGATTTCTGTACCCAGGAGTGACTTAACCCTGCAGCACCTCTGGATAAACAGGTTGAGAATGCAGCACTTTGCACCCACAGACACCTTGAGCAGCTCATCACACAAACTCACCAGGGGAAGCTCAGCTTGGCTTGCCTACACTTGGAGCAGGGAGAAAGCATGGGAGAGCAGAGCATGGGGACACACATCCCAGAAGGACCTGGAGGCAGCAGGGATGTGCAGGTCTGGGTGCAGATCCTTCCCCAAAAGCCAGTGCGTCCTGTGGCAGGGGAAAACCAGAGGCTGAGGGCAATACAGGAAGGAAGAAACCTGGCAGGGCACTGGAGCAGGCAGCAGCACTCCTGTCTACTCCCTGACCTATCCAGGCTCCAGACCTGCCCAAGCACCTCCCTCACCAACACTGCACAATTTCAGTTCCTGGGTTTGGTTCTCCCATGCTGGCTTTGGGACTCCTGCTTGGGAAATCAGAAAAGCCAAGAGGACAACAAATGTCCCAGTCACACCAGACCTCCCTCCTGCTCAACCACACCAAACTGAAACTACTGACAAAGCACTGAGCTGAGGGAATGCAGAGGCTGGGAAGCAGCTGCCAGAGCTTCTCTGCAGCACCTGGCCCAGAGCTGACACTGCAACATTGGCTCCTGGATGCATCACAGGTTTCCTGTGCAGCCCTGGACAGGTCACCTCACCCAGCCCTTGGTGCCCTCACTGAACACAGGAGTCACACTTAACTGTTCACAGGGACTGACTCCTTGATGAACAAACACTGTGGAGAGAACAGCACGCAGACAGAAGAGCCAACACACACACAAACACACGTTCCCACACACTGACTCCACACGTGAGGTCCAGGGTGTTTATAACATGTAGTACAGACACGGTGATCTTTCTACTGAGAGAGACAGAGAGAAGATACCAGACACAAGTCTATCAGGGTATTTCTGAACAGTGTTCCCAAAGGATATCAGGATGAACTTGCTTCCACAAGGAAGGATGTTTGCTCTCAGAAGGGCCACCCAAATACTGGGCAATACAGCTTTTAGGCCAGAAAAACCACAGATGGGACAGGCTGTGATTTGCAAAGCCACCTGATTTCAGCAGCTCTGTTTGTTGCAAGTTTGCATGGTCCTTCTTCTTACCCTGATTCAGGGATCTTTGTCTTTCTTGCCCTAAGCTGACCTGTGGTGCAGAGGGACAAGAAATAATGGAGCCACTCTCTTCAGTGCCTTGTAGGCATCAGTGGCTTCCAAGCAGTCCTCTGCCCAAGGATGGGAAGAACCAGTGGAGATGGAAGCCATTCTCTCCCACATCCATCTACCTCCCCAGAAGAGCTTTGGTCTTTTCCACTGGGATCAATTTAAGCACCAAGTTGGAGAGCGCCAGCCCTCCAACTTGGTGCACAGTGGCTCCGGGCATTGTCACTCCGAGGTCTGGATGTACACAGGGACAGCCAGCATGGTGCAGGGCCCGTCCGAGGCCGTCTGCAGCTCTGCCAGGGCCAGGTTGGAAGCCATGCTGTTGGGCTGCCCAGGGACCAGCTCCGAGTCAGCAGCTCCCGACCCACCAACCACGATGGACAGGACGGCATCTGACTCCTGGAAGGGCTCTTTGTTGGGGCCCTCCTCTGGAGGGCTCTCCCCGGCAGCGCCGTCCTTGAGCTCCGGCAGCCCCAGGGCGCCGGGCAGGGCCATCCCGGCCTTGCGTCCCCGTGCCACCCGCTTCTTCTGGGCCTTCCTGAGCTGCAGCTCCTTGTCCTTGGGCGAGCCCAGGCGGCACTTGTGGTCCCTCATGTACTTGTGGCGCGTGAAGCCCTTGCTGCACGTGGGGCAGCGGTATTTGTAGTTGCCGGTGTGCGAGCGCTGGTGCTCCACCATGTGGGCGCGGCGGCTGAAGGACTTGTTACAGTACTGGCACTTGTGGATCTTCATCCCTGCACAGAGAGTTCAGTTAGAGATTCAGCTGTCCCAGCAGGGAGAGCAGGACAGCTTCACCTCCTCCTCCAAGGAGATGCTCCCTGATAGAAGAGACATTGTGCCTCACACAGTAAAGGGTGGGTGGCTACAGCTTGAATGTCCATGTTTAACCATTGTTTTAGCCCTTTGCAGAGTTATACAATGTCCTGAGGTGGAAGGAGCTCACGAGGATCGCCCAGCCCAGCCCCTGGCCCTGCACACACACCCCAACAACCCCACCCTGGGCATCCCTGGCAGCGCTGCCCAAACGCTCCTGGAGCTCTGGCAGCCTCGGGGCTGTGCCCATTCCCTGGGGAGCCTGGGCAGTGCCCAGCACCCTCTGGGGATGAACCTTTCCCTGCTCTCCAGCCTGACCCTGCCCTGGCACAGCTCCAGCATTCCCTGGGTGCTGTCCCTGTCACAGAGAGCAGAAATCAGTGCCTGTCCCTCCACTGCCCCTCAAGAGGAAGCTGCAGACTGCAAATATTCTTGCCTCCAGTAAGTGCATTAAAATATCACCAGAAAAACATGTCAAGTAACTATGATGAAAATGCAAAACAATCTTGAAGTATTGTTTTGTCCAAGTGTATTTAGTATATAAAGAAATTTTAACTTTTTTTCCCTCCAAAATATGGGAATGTACAGTTTGAAAGAACCCATAACTGCACTATCAGCCCATCCCATCTGATCCCACTCTGCAGGGCCTTGGGCACAAGGAAAGACTTCCAGTTTTACCCCAAGAGATAAAAGTCTGTTAAGATAAAAGATTGTTCCCTAGGGCATGGGAATAAATCATGGGAATAAATTATTTGTCTTTACTGGGATTGGGATCATTGTTTTTGGAACACAGAGAGAAGGGAATCAAATCCCATGAGATCTCCCTTTGCATGTGGGACGAGACTGAGGAGGAGTGGACAAAGCACTCTGGATATTCACTTGATAGCAAACAGACCAAATAATCCAGCTCAGCTTCTGAGTCTCACCATCAGGCCCTGCCTACAGATTATACTGTCTTAGAAAACAGCCCAAAGCTTAGACATAATCCTGAATAGTCACTCACTTAAACAGGCCTGCAGCAAAACAGAGAGAAAAAAAATCTAAAGATAGTAAATGATTCTTTTTCCTCAGGCTTAGTCCTTCTGTCACATGAAGGCTCCTGCAGCATCACCCGGAATCCCAGTCACTGCATTCCCAACCACTCACCTGAATGGGACAGAATGTGAGCCTTCAGCTTGTCAGGCCTGTTGAACTCTTTACTGCAGCCAGTGTGGCTTCTGGAACAACAAAAAATGCTGGTGAGATGTGGGAATCAGCTGAGGAAAAATGTATAAACAGACCCCAGATCCTAAACAGATCCATGATCCTTCTTTGTAGCACCCAGATGTTCCTCTCGGTGTAGCCTCAGCAGGATTCCCACTATTTCAGCCTTTCTGGGGAGGGCCAGGGAATAAACAGGCTGCCACAGGGACATGTGGCTTCTCCTCTATTACACACGGTCTGTGTCTCACTATAAATCCTCCCAAAAGCAGCAAGTTCAAGATTCCAGCTGGAGACAGAAATATTTTGGAAGAAGGTACAAGGTAATTAGAGCAAGGAGAAGCCAGTCAGTCTTGGCTATCTCAGAAGGTCCATGGCTGTGCCATGGATTTGGGGTTCACCTTCCTAAACTTGGTTCCTCTGGCTTGTACATGTTGCCAAGTCCTCTGTTGTCCTATGTTGCCAAGTGTTTTTGGAGACATGGCAGTGACTGAGAGCCCATCATCCAGGCAACCTCAGTGGTCAAATAATGCAGGAGTTACTTTACAGGGCTGATGAACCAATGAAGTTATGTGGCCTTCCAGGAAGTCAGTAATAAAGATTTGGGACTCTTGGGTTCCCAGTTCAACAGCAGACAGCATTCCAACCTCCCCAAGCAGCAGTGGCTTGGCAGGTGCCACAGTGTCCCCTAGGATACCTGCAGGGGACATTCCTTCCATCCCAGCCCCCATGCCAACCCTGTTCAGACACACTGGCATGTGCAGACACACTACATACGAGAAGGGACATTTGTATTTCTTGAAGGGCTCGTGGATGAGCATGTGGCGCTTGAGCTTGTCCTTGCGATTGAACGCTGCCTCACACACCGAGCACTTGAAGGGCTTCTCACCTGGGGAGGAGAGACACCAGGGGTCCGGGGCAGTCCAGCCACACAGGCTGTTCCAACCACACACAGGGCAGCTGTGCCACACTATCAATTTGCCCAGAGTTCCCTGCCCAATGGATAAATCACACAGAATCACACTGAATTTACTAGGTTGGAAAAGACCTTTGAGAACTTGACCTATGACCTAACAGCACCTTGGCACCAGACCATGGCACCAGACCATGGCACTGAGGACCATGAAAAGACATCCAGTCTTTACTCAAACACCTCCAGGGATGGTGACTCCACCACTTCCCTGAGCAGCCCATTCCAATGCCCAATCACCCTTTCTGTGAAGAACTTCTTCCTGATGTCCAGCCTGAACTTCCCCTGGTGCATCTTAAGGCTGTGTCCTCTTGTCCTGCAGCTGGTCACCTGGGAGAAGAAGCCAACCCCCACCTGGCTACAGTCTCGTGTCAGGGAGTTGTAGAGAGTGATAGAGGGGGTCAGGGAAGACCTTTTCTCCAGGCCAAACAACCCCAACTCCCTCAGCCGCTTCTCAATAAAACATTAAATGGATGGGTACAACCCATGCTCCTGCTCTCCAGGGCCAAACTCCTTAGTTCTGCCCCCACAGCAAGTGGGGAAGCCCCTTTGTCCCCCATTTCTAACTAGTGCAGTGCTGGGCATGAGGCTGAACCAAACCCACTGATCTGAAACCAAGCGACTACAAATGACTCAGAGCCAACTCTGTCATTGCCGCTACCAGGGCACAGGTAGCCAGGGCTGTGGCACAGAGGTGGCGAGCACTGGGAGCAGGGCAGCCGTACCCGAGTGGATGTGGGCGTGCAGCTTGAGGTAGTGCTCGCGCCGGAAGAACTTCTTGCAGATCTGGCACTTGAACTTGCTGCCCCCGCCGTGTGTGGGGATGTGGCGGCGCAGGTATCGCTCGCAGGGGAACACCTGCAACACACAAAAACACAGCTCAGAGCTGGCACCATGCACAGGACATCATGGAGCTGGCATGGGAGGTGGAGCCTGGATAGAAAACAGAGGAATCATAGAATGGTTTGGGTTGGGAGGGACTTTAAAGGCCATCCAGTCCCAACACCCCTGCCATGGGCAGGGACACCTTCCACTATCCCAGGTTGCTCCAAGCTCCCACCTGGCCTTGGACACTTCCAGGGATGGGGCAGCCACAACTTTTCTGGGCAACCTGAGCAAGAAGCTCAGTCACTGCTTTCCCAGGAAGGAAGCGCTGCAAAAACTCTCAGGATTGTATAAAGAAAGTACAGATCGAGCTTTAAACAACAAAAACTCAAAACAGAAAGCCAAAACTTTCTTAAACACATAAGCTGAAACCTTGCTGTCAAGAGTGTAACCACAGAGCTGAGGACCAGCTCCCCAGAAGGATGCCCTGTATTCCACCAAAGCCAGCAGTAGGATGGGCAAGTAACACCAGGAGTTCCTACCTTCCCCACACAGTTAACTTCACTTTCTGCTTCCTCATAATCTGTTACCCAAGGCTCCTGTTCATGGAGCCAAAGGTTCCTGTTCCCCTCAGAGCCCTTGCCAGGTGTCCAGGCCGTGGTCAGCACTCACCTTCTGGCAGTGAGGGCAGGGGAAGTTGTGCGTTGCTGTCTGCAGATGGTGCTCCAGGGCTTCTGGGGTGGAGTATTTATTGACACACTTCACACATCTGGATGTGGAGGGAAAGGACAGCCTGTGAGCAAGGCTCCTGCAGCAAACCCCATACCACAAACAGATCTATCCAGCCCAGCCACCTTCCAGGGTGATCTTTGACAGGGCTGATACAGAAAATAACCAGTCAGGTGCTCTAAAACCTCAGCAACCCACATGCCAGCTCACACTCACACTTAGCATCCTTCAGAAATGGAAATGCTGGAAAACTGGGTGGAGAAGCCTTTAAATACTCATGCACTTCCCACAGGCTGCCATGGGAGCACACAGACCTGAGCACATATTCCACATTGCTTCCTCATGGAGACAAGCCCTAGGGAAAGACTTTGCCTTACTTCAAACACCTCCTTCCATCTTCATCACTTGAAGAGGAAGGAGCTGAGAGTGGGGACACAGCATGGCAGGAGTCACACATCCTGGCAGTATTTATTTCTGACAGAGGACTCTGCCAAAGCTGACTGACAGTGGGCACTGGGGATAGGCACCATCAGCAGTGAGGACAGAGGCACTCACACCCTGCTCCTGCTCTGAAACCTCTTCTCCTTAGGTCTGACTAAAACCTCCTCAAGCACAAGCAGGGCTCTGATCTCAGGGATCCCCACTACCAAGCTGTAGAACAAAGCTCTGTAGTGCAAGGATAACTAGAACCCATGGTCTAGGCAAGAATTAGCAGATATTTATTCCATGAAGCTCCTAAGTGACTCCAGTATCTCCTGGGCTTCCTACTCTTCCTGAACATCTCTATGGGCATTTCAAAAGCTCAGTGGAGCTCCTTGTGGAACTCCTCACACTTTCCCTCCACACTAGTAGAAAAGCTTTCCAAGGAATGGACCCTTTTGCAGCAAAGGGATAGGAAAATCTTTTCTGGGCACTGCTTCCACAACCCACAATTCCTTTGCTGTGGGTGAAGAATCACAGAAAACAGGCTGGGAAGGGCTTCCCTGGATCTCTGACGCAGCCCAGGGCAGGTTCAGCCATGCCCATCTCACTCTTGACTGGTGATAAGAGGAACTGCAGTGATGGCACCTTCCCACATACCCAATCCCAGCTTTTCACTCTCATTCCAAAAGACTCCCTGCCTTCAAAGTACTTTGCCCTTGCAGTCTGGTGGAGGGGCCCCCCATGTGCCACCTGGGTGTCCAAAAGCACACTGGACACAGGGCCCCCTGCCCCCTCTAAGGTCCCACCAAGCATGCTCTGCACCCACTCACTCCTACAAGCCTTGTGAGCAGCGATTGTACTGTACTTGTACACGGCCATGTCCTTCTTGGGGCTGTGCTGGGGCAGCAGGCTGTGCGAGTACTGGTGCACGCCCAGCTCGTACAGCGAGGGGAAGTCCTTGCTGCAGAGGTGGCAGCGATAACTCAGCTCCTCCTGGTGGCTCTTGATGTGCTCAAGGAAGGACTCCAGCTTCTGGAAGGTCTGGGCGCAGGTCTTCACCACACATTTGTACACCTGGGAGAAGGGAGAGCAACTGGAGAGGCTCACCATGGAAACAAGCAGGGAAAATCCTCTGCCAACAGGCAGAATCGCCTTCCTTTCTGGAAAGAAACACAGACTGTAACCACTTGAGTGGATGGGACCACAGCACCCCAGAAGTGATTGTCCCATGACCTGAGAGCTGCCACCTATGCTGAAAACTTTGGATTTCATAGAATCATAAAGGTTGGAAAAGATCTCCAAGATCATCAAGTCCAATCGTTGACCAAACTTCGCCTTGTCAACTAAAGCACAGCACCAAGTGCCATGTGCAGCCATTTACTGAACACTTGCAGGGAGGATGACTGCACCACTTCCCTGGACAGCCTGGTCCAATGCCTCACAACCCTCACAGGGAAGAAATTACTCCTGATGTCCAACCTGAACCTCCTCTGGCACAGCTTGGGGCTGTTTCCTCTTGTCCTGTCCCTTGTGGGAGCAGAGCCTGACTCCACCTGGCTGCACCCTCCATTCAGGGAGTTGTGGAGAATGAGAAGGTCCCCTCTGAGCCTCCTTTTCACCATGCTGAGCCCCTCAGCTCCCTTAGCCACTCCTCCTCTGCCTTACTCTCTAGACCCTTCCCCAGCTCTGCTGCCCTTCTGCAGACACACTCCAGCACCTCCATGTCTTTCTGGACATGAAAAGCCCAGAACTGGACACACTGCACTTCTTTGCTTCCCCTCCAGCCACCCAAATCTGCTTGGCTGAATTCTCACTCAGCAGGGTAGAGACAGAGGAGTTTTTCAAAGCCACCCAGACCACACAGCTACAACCCTGAGAGCTGAGCTGCATGTGAAGAACTAGCAGCTCTACAGACCAGAAGGCTCAGGACAGACCCTGGTAACTGGTGCATTACATGAAGCCAATCCCAATCTTGCTGCCCACACAGGCACCCTCTGTCCCTACCTGCTCGTTCTTGTGCTGGGTCATGTGTGATTTGAGCTGGAAGTAGGTGTTGAACTTGCTGGGGCAGAACTGGCACTGGTAAGAGCTGTCGATCAGGACAACCTGCTTGGCTTCCAGCTTGCCCTCCTCGCTCTCCTCCAAGGTGCTCAGGTCCTGGGGCGGGGGCACTGCGTTCCTGGAGGGCTGGGGCAAACCTGGAGAGAGGGAAAGTCATGGCCTGCCATGAGACAGCTCTGAAAGCTGCTCTGCAAGCACCATGCTGCCAGGACACACCAGGCCAGGCTCTTCCTCCCTTTCAAAGACAGACTCCTTAGATCAGATGAATCTCACTAGCAGGTTTGGTTATAATTTGTTGACAGATTGTTAAGGGCTCTGACTACTCTATCTTCCCCTCCCTAGCCCATTCTGTTTTTCCAGGGATGTAACTGTGCTCTGTGGAGCAGTCAGAGAACAGGCCTCCACCAGTGAACCAGAGCCACGTTTACTCGCACCACTGGCAGGAGACAGGAGGTAAGATTAGCCAGCAGCTCACAGTCCATGGTGCCTTCAGAGACCAGCTCCAGCTGTTCCTTTGTCCTAGACATTATTTTGTCACTGCATTCCCTCCCCTACCAGGGCTGGGGCCACCAGCAGAAATAGGATCCAGACACCAGCAAGAAGCTCTTTCTCTGCCTCAAGTATTTACAGGTGGCCACTGTGGCCAGATCCAGCCTGGGCATGACCTGTGCAGTGCAAAGCCAGAGTGCTGGGCTATCATAAACCAGCAGCTGTCTGTCCCCTAGGCCAGAGCTGTCAGGTGTAGCTCATGCACTGCCAGGAAGTCAGAAAGGGAAGACACCTTGTCCTGTTTATGCACATACTGGCAGAGTTTGGAGCCACTTTCTCCACCAGCACCTGAACCCCCCATGGGACAGGATGCAGTTTCCAGCTGGAGCTGAGAAAATGCCACTTAGTGTGAGCTGCTAAACAGCACCAAGGAATGCAAACAACACACACAGCTCCCCTCCATCCCCGTGTGGAGGTGCAGAGACCTGCAGCCTCCTCACACCACTGCTCTGCCCCACACACACCATCCCCAGGCACCAAACCTGTGTTCTCCTCATCCTCAGGCTGGCTGGGGTTCAAGGCCATGACCTGCACAGTGATGGAGTTGCGGGAGATGGTGCAGCCCAGCCCTGGAGGCCACACTTTATGGGTCTGCATGTGCTTCTTCACGTTGGACTTCTGGGCAAAGGCTCGGCCACACACGATGCACTGGAAGGGCTTCTCACCTGTGTGGCTGAAGGAGGAGGCAGCAGGTCAGGAGCTGGTGGAGAAAGGAGGGAGCCTCCAGGCAGGGTCCGTGGTGGGATGGCTGCCAAAGGACAGTGCTGGGCACTCGGTCTGGCAGATCACACCTGGGCCTGCTAAACAAGGGCTTTGAGACCCGAGTCACCAGAGGAGGTGGATTGTACAGAGGCCTGGGGAAACAAGGCTGGTGCACAGACAAAACACCTGTGGTCTGGGAATGACAGGGCATCAAAGGAAGAAGAAGAGGAAAACAGCTCTGCAGCAATGTCAGGGCATTCACTGTCAGGGTCTCTGCACACACCTTGGGGACCTCATCACTTCCTCAAGGTACAAGCCTTTTCTTCCATGTCACCTTTCTTTCTCCTGCACACATCTCTTCTAGCTTGCAGACCCCTGATATGCCTGAATTTGCTCTCCTCTGTCTTTCTACTCTGCCCTTCTGCTTCACGAGAAAGAGAAGAGTCCAAGCTGGAAAGGGGTGCAAAAGCCACCACTTGTTTCTTCCCATCTGTTCTGAGCCCAGCTGACTGCACGGGGGGAAAAAACTGCAGGTTTCAGCTTCCTCCTGCCAGGGAAAAGCTGTCTCATTAGAGCTCCTTGTATAGACACTGAGCTTGGCTAACAGCAGCAAACAGGAAGGCTGCAGCTTGCCAGGGAGGGAGAGGAAAAAGGAAGGGCAGAGGAAAGCAGTGGGAATGCTGCTACTCCAGTGATCAGGTGGCAAGAGGTTTGGCTGTCAAGGTCTCATCAGCAAGGAAGATGAGCCTCCAGTCCCAGCACATAATCAGCATGAAGATTACATCCATGATACAGCCTTCACTCCAGTCACTGGGGTAAAGGTATCACTGGGGTGAGAGGGATGAAGAATCCCTCCCATTGCAGCACAGATTCTGGGACATAACAAACTGGACTGCACAGACTCCCTCAGCAGAGCTGTACCCCTTCCAGCCCAGCCACTCCGCTGTGTCCAGGGTAGGGCACTGTTACCTCCTGATGTGCTGCTGCAGGTCGAAGTTCTTGGTAAAGGCCTTGTCACAGTACGTGCATTTCAGCTTGGGGGATTTGGGTTTGCCTGAAGGGAAGAGCACACACAAGAATGAGATCACACAACACAGCCCTGTCCCCACTGAGTCACAGGGCCCTCACCCCAACAAGTGACTGTTCAGGACCAGGAATAAAGAGCTTATGGAAAGATAAGATCTGCCTGGCCAGACTGGGGAGTGGTTATGGGCACAAACATTCATTTAACAAAGCCTCAGCCAACTCTACAAATCCTGGGCAGTGTAGGCTGGTGGAGCAGGGCATCCCCCTCAGGCAGCAACCACTGCCTTCCAGGGACCTTTCCAGCTACAAAGCACCAACCTTAAAGGCACTTTGGGTATTGGGAAAGGATACAGCATAAGTGAGAGGAAGGGCCTCACCTCCGTCTCTGCTGTGAACTCATCAGGTCACCCATCTGTTGCAAGCAGGGCATTGTGTTCCCCTCCAGAGCTGCACAGCCAATGTCACCCCTCAGGGCCTGGGGTGCCCATGGCTCAGCCACTCAGCTGGGACAAGCACAGTGACCCACAGGACAGGTGCTGTGAAGGACTCACCTTCCTGTAGCCCAGCTGGGACAAGCACAGTGACCCACAGGGCAGGTGCTGTGAGGGACTCACCTTCCCAGCCCAGCTGGGACAAGCACAGTGACCCACAGGACAGGTGCTGTGAGGGACTCACCTTCCTGCAGCCCACCTGGGACAAGCACAGTGACCCACAGGGCAGATGCTGTGAGGGACTCACCTTCCTGCAGCCCACTCTCGTTCTTGCAGCGGCGAGTTTTGGCAGTGGCAGGCGAATCAAAGCCAACCACAGAACCTCCTCCCACAGTGCTCAGGGGTGGGGGAGCACTGGTGCTCTTGGCCTTGAACCCCTGCTTCCCAGGGCTGTACACAGGGGGAGAGGGGTACACAGGGCTTTCCACACACTGGCTCGGTACCTGTGAGAGGGCAATTCATCAGTGGAACAGGTTTACTACAGAGAGTTATACTGTGCCCTGACCTCCATCTCCACCCGCACCAGGCTGTAGATGGGTTGAGTTTTCTGCCCTCTGTCAAACTGGATCAAACTCCTGGCTCACCAGTCCAACAATGTGCCCCTAACCAAAATTAACACCCTGCATGGTGTGAACATCCTGCTGAACATCAAAAAGCATCCAGAAGTTATTATAGCAGGAACAGAACAGCAAAGAAACACTCCGAGGGAACTATCTTGTCCCTCATCTATGTCTCATGCCTAAAAGACTTTCTTATCCCTCTGGAGCAGGTTACTAGAAGGATCACTGCTGACCCTGTGGCAGGTCGTGCTGCCTGCCCTGGCAGGACTGCAGTAGGGAAAGAAGGCATAAGGAAACTCCCAGTGCCAAAGCATGGCTGTTTATGTCAGCATTAAGATTAGGAAAGGACATTTAGAGACACAGCGATTAGTCTGGAGTGATAGTTTGAGGGCGTTTCTGCTGCCCACCCTGATAAATTAACACGGACCACTACTTATCCAACATCTCCATCCATTTCTGACCACTGGCACTTCCAGTAAATCCACCTTGCCTGTGCCATTCTTTAGCAAAAGCCACCTTGTCAAGCTCATTGATATTTAGACTCAATTTTTCTCTCCACGTAAGCCTCAAGTGTGCAGTGTGGTGCTCTGTGCTTCTACAGAAGGTGAGCCCCTCGCCTCTACTCCCTCTCACTCCCAACATATGCAGGTATCCCTCGGCCAAAATCAAATGCACAGGTCTCCTAAGCTTGTGCCAGTCCTCTGTCCCTCTTAGCTGTTTCTCCTGTTCTCAGAATCCCCACGATCTTACTGATGTCCTTCTGTTTTACTACCTCCTCCCAGAGTAAATAATTGCTGTCAAATAACCTAACCCATCTTCCCACACTGTAATTCCACGTTCCTCAAGACCAGACTGGATGGGGCTTGGAGCAATGTGACCCAGTGGGAGGTGTCCCTCCCCAAGGCAGGGCACTGAAACTGGCTGAGCTTTAAAGTGCCTTCCAACCCAAACCATTCTGTCATTCTCAGAGGACAGACCCCCAGGATCAGCCCTGCCTTACCTCCATGGGCGGATAAGGCTGCATGCCCAGGGTCTGGATCTCCATGGTGCTGGACGCTGCCATGGGAGCAGGGGCACTGTACACTTCCACCACCCCGCTGCCGGTGCCAGGCTGCCCGGGAGCCCCCAGGCTCGGGG
>VZTN01027120.1:958574-970287 GCA_013400515.1 Erpornis zantholeuca | reverse complement strand
GACGGAGCGGCACTGCGACAGCCCGCGGAGACCGGCCAGGGACGGCCCGACGGCCGCCCCTGCCTTGTTCGGGCTTCCAGCGCGGCCACGTCGGCCACAAACCCCGGCCCATGACCGGGCTGTGCCGGGTAGGGCTCACAGCGGCGCCCGCCGCCTTCACGGCGCGGGCGGTCGGAACGCCTCGCTCAGCTCCTATTGGCTGCGGGGCAGACACTCCCCACCAATGAGAGACGGAGGTGGTACTGGTTATTGGCCGAGAGCCGTGATTGACAGGAGCACGAGCCTATGGGCGAGACGGGCGGGGCACCACTGCCGGNGGTGCCATGGCCGGCGGGGCCATGGCGGGCGGTGGGGATTCGCTTCATGCCCTGCTCCGCGCCGCCAACGCGCTCCTGCAGAAACGCCGCTACCACGCCGCGCTCGCCGTCATCAAGGGCTTCCGCAACGGTGCCGTGTGAGTGCCGGGCCCGGGGGAGGTCCCCCCGGTCGGTGGGGAGGCCGGGGATGCTGTGGCGGGAGTGCGGGGGAGCCGATCCCGCATCCTTCACCTGCAGCCCGGGTGGTTTGAACTGGGTTTGGGGTCCCCTTCGGGGCTGGCTCGCTCAGGTGCGTGTGCTCTTCTCCCTCTGGGTGGACTCCTCCCGGTTTGCTGTGCTGCTGCTGCTGGGCTGGCTTAAAAGTGACAGATACTTGGCTAAGTACTCTTTTTCGGCTGTCAGTGGAATAGAAGTACAATCATTTCATAATATAAAACAAACTCTATGAAATATCTGTCCACCTTTGCAGTTATGGAGCCAAAATCCGTGCCCCACATGCTCTGGTGATGACTTTCCTGTTCAAGAGTGGAAGGTATGAACCCTAATTCTGCATTTCTGTGTTACTGCTTAAAATGTTTTCATCTCAGCTGTCCCATGTTCTTCATGTTTCTAGAGGGTTTAAAAACCAGAAGGATGCGTGTGCCACGGTTGAGCCTTGTTCTCACAGTGAAGCACACACAAATATATATAATTGAAGGGGTTAATCATTCAAGGTCGATGAGAACCAGAGGATTGAGGGGGAATTAGCAGCTGCCAACAGCAATGTTCTGTTCTGTGTTGAAATATGGGAACCCAGGCTGTGCTTGTGCACGTTGTGCCTTTCCCTGAATGCCAGAGGTTTGCATTTAGCAAGAAAAAAATAAAATTAAAGGCTTGTTTGAGTAGTGATAAAATTAGACAGAGGCACAGTCCACAGTCAGGGTAGGGCTGTGCTCCCATGAGTGAGCCAGAGCTGAGGGGATCTCTCCTCCTTCCCATGGATTCCTGGGATGCCCAAGCCATCAGTGCAGGTCAGGAGTGCAGTGACCAGACTGAGTGAGTGCAGGGGTCCAGCCTTTTCTCTCTCCTAATTGTGTGTTTCTTTCCTTCAGTTTAAGGGAGAAACTGAAATCCATTGCCCAGGCTACGTACGCTCATTCCCGGAACTTGGCCTATTTTGTGTTCACCTACAAAGGGCTCCTGGCAGCGCAGTCCCGGCTGCAGGGGAAAAAAATCCCATTTCATTCTTTCCTTGCAGCCTGCATTGGAGGCTGGCTGGTGTTTGGTGACAACAATCCCATCAACAGCCAGGTAAATGCACTTGCTGACAGTTTTCTTTGGCCAGGAAAAACAACAGGTGTGCCAGGAAGGGGTTGGTGACACCTGTTACTGGTGGTTCTGACCACACAGCATTGTTCTTTTATCATATTCTTTGCACAAATTGCTCTTTCGACTGCTCTGCACTCAAATCCCAGAGGTGGTTGTGTGTTTCCATGAGCAGTGTGGGCAGTTGGAGTGCTGGCAGCCCAGGTTTGCCTCCAGAGCTGCACTGAGTTCCTTGGAAGGCAGTCAGCTGTTCCAAAGATGTGGGGTTATCCCACCTGTCATCTGAGCTGTGCTCACTGCCTGTGTGCTCCTGGTGTGGCCATCGCAGGGTTAAACCCTTTACATGGAGTGTTGTGGGTGTAGAACTTGATCAGTTGGAGATGCACTGAGCTAAACTGGTTAAACTGACAACTAAACTGGTTAAATTGTCAACTAAACTGGTTAAACTGAGGAGAGCTGCTGAGGGCATGTTTAATTTAAAGCCAGTTGTTAACACACAGTCACAAACCAATGAGTAAAGCACAGAGATGCAGGTTAATCCAAAACCCCCTACTTAATCCAGGCCTTCAGTGTGGTGTTAGGCTGTGTCCAGGCTCCTGAGTTCACACCTTGCTCCGGGACTGTTCCATCAGCACCATCTGAGGTGGCATGAACTGGGCAAAGACAGAAGTTGTGCAACTGCAGGGATGTGTTGCATGAAGTGCAGGCTGTTGGTTGCTAAATCAGAGCAGCAGCACTCGGAGGACATGGGGAAGACACAAACACCTGTGGTTTTGCAGCCTGCTGATGTGGGAAATTACAGCCTCTTGGCTTTGAAGTGGGTGAATTGTTCCCACCCCTCTTGGCTGGGTTGTGAATGCCTGGAGCTGGCTGTGCTCAGTACTCACCCCCAGCTCTCTCTGGGTTTGTCCTCCTGCAGATCATCATGTACCTGCTGTCCCGGATCCTGTTCGGTTTGTCCCGGCTGGCTGTGGAAAAGGGCTACATCCCACAGCCCAAGCAGGATCCCTTCCCTCTCGTGGCTGCCCTGGTGTGGGGGACAGTCCTGTGGCTCTTTGAATACCACAAGGAGACCCTGCAGCCCTCCCTGCAGTCCTCCATGACCTACCTGTACGAGGACAGTGAGGTGTGGCACGACCTGTCTGACTTCCTCATTTACAACAAAAGGACAGACAGCAAGTAGGTGCTTCACTGTCAAATGCCTTGGAATGGGATGGGACCTCCCAGCAGCTGAGGGAGAAGGTTATTCTGTTGCTCTTGACCTGTGATTTTTTTTAAATTAACATCTATCAAGCAGAGTTGGCTCTTGTCTCCAGGCCAGAATGTTCTGCTCAGTCTTTTGGCTCCTTTTAGAGCAAGCACACACCCCACAGAAACTTGTCGCAGTCTTTTTTAAGAAGCCTTATTTTCCCTACAAGTGTGGCTTTGGGGGTTGTTTTTTTAAAAACTAAATATATTTATAAAATGACAGCCTGGCACTAAGTGGAGAGCATGAAAACACGTTCTAGAGCTCACCTGAATGTTCACAAGTGGTTTTTTTTCTGTGCTGCTGTGCTCACCGTGGTGTGATCAAGGAGCGAAGGGAGTGGGGGACCTGCTGAGCTCTGAAAGCAGGGCCATCATTTCTTGATTGCTGTAGGTGGCTGGAAATCTTGTTTAAACTACTACAAGAACAGCTGTGTGCTCCTCGAGAGAGTTCCTCTGGAGTTTTCCCTCAGGGAGACAATAAAATGTGTGAGAATAAAACTGTTAAGATTGTCTTGCACAAGCCTGGTAAATCAGGCTTGGAAAGACTATTTTTACTTGTTTTCTTTCATGCACTTGGGTTGAATCTGTGCCTCTGCAAAGTGCATTAATTAATACCCTGTAATTATTTTAAACTTGTTTGTAAAGCTCTTAAAAGCTGCTTGAACTAAATACCAAAAACAGTTACACAACCTGGGCTCCTCTACAGCCAGGCCTTGGATCTCATGCTGGGGACTTTGTGTGTCCAAGGGAGCAATATTTAACAAGCACTTTTATTTTGGAAAGGGCTTCTCTGAGGTCCAGAATCTGCCCTTCACACCAGTGGCATGTATTGGCTGTAACCAGATTTGAATCTGATTTTGTACCTGTAGTTTGTGCAGGCTCATTGCTGAGCCAGGCTGAGGCCATGAATTAATTTATTAATTATCTTCCTCTCAAAAACTGAGCTGAGCCCCAGGATAGGGTAGCACACCCTGGGCTGTATCAGAAGATTGACTGGATAACTGAGAAAGCACAAAAGCTGGTTTAATGAATCAATTCAAACTCAATAATGCAAGGCACTCACAGTGCCATATAACACTACACAGTTCACCCAGGGATGTGCACTGAAATAATTACTGCCACACTGGTTTGGTGGGGTGATATTTCCAAGAGAATCATTAAGTTCCCTGTTCCCTTTTGGCTCTATTGGCACTATTTGTTCACTTTCCCTGTACCCACCTGCTTTTACCTGACCTGCCCATGTCATTGCATAATCCTGCTGATGCTCTCTTCATCATCTTTTGAACTCTCTTTACCCTCCAGGCTCTGGCAGTTTCTCCTATTCAGTGGTATAGCTACAACAGTGCATTTAACTTCAGGGAGCTTCTGAGTAGAAAAGAATTCTCCATTTCTTCTTAAGTCATTTTTCCTCATCCTCCTAAACTCCTTTATTACTGTTGCACATATTCAGAGTGCTTCTTTGCTCTTTATTTTTCCACTTTTCTTTGTCCATGCAAATGCATGATGTACATGGTGCCCCAAAACCAAGATACTTCTTTGTCATAATAACTCTCTATGATCCCTTTAACTTCTAATTTCATTGCTAGCTTCTAATTAACTGCTGTTACAGTCTGGATGGAATAATTGAATTGGGACATCCATCAGTATTTAATCAGACCCCAGGAAAAATTAGGAATTGGGTTTGTTTCTTTTGGTTAAATATTTTTCTCTGTATAGATAAGGATAAAGATTCAATACAGAAAAACTGCTGAAGCTACAGGTGAGGTTTGATTCTTTTATAAACATCTTTATTTCCACCACTGCTGGGTATTTGAAGCATCACAATTTTTCTGTCAGAAGCCTCAGTATTGTTCCAAATAAGAGCATTGGTATTCTGCTAATATTGCTGAATTCCTACAAGCTTTGATGGGATTTCAGAAAATCCTTCCACGAGCTGACAGCTGTGGCTTGGGAATTGCTCCCTAAAACTATTAAACTCACAAATCCTTGACCATGTGTAATTATTGCAGCAAAAGATGCTGTGGGCTGGTTCTGTGAGCTGGGTGTCTGTGAGAAGGTTTTGATCTGTTTAATTTGTAGCTGGTTATTTCTTTCTCTGAGAAAGGCTTGTGATTCTCTTAGAGGTGCAGTAATTTTCCTCTGCTGGGAATTGTAGTGCTGTGGCTGCTGGTGAAGCACTTCTGTGTCCACAAGAAAGACAAGTGGCCTTTCCTGACCTTCCCACACTGCTCTCCATCCTCTCTAGAAAACAAATCCCAGCCAAAAACCAGTGTCTGGAATCAGCCTGGCAGCAAGTGACCACGACTTGTCCTTGCTTCAAAACGACCTTTTTCTCTTGGGAACCTCTCACTTTCTAAGGAAGCTGTGCCTGAGCCTCCAACCATCTGTAGCTGAGCTCCAGGAGGCAGCTGCCATCCCTGGAAGCTGCAGGGAGCTCAGCCTTTGGGGGTTTGCTGGCGGTTGGTTTTCCCGCTGTGCCGGGGCAGGACGTTAAGCTGCAAGTCACTGCTTTCCCCAGGGAAGTAATTGGGACGGTTCCTCAATGACATCAGCCCCCGTGGCCGTTCCTGGGACCAGATAGCTGGGGATGAGCCCCTTCTGCTGCCAAGGTGTTGGAACAATGCAGGCGTGTAGTAGGGAAGTGAACTAGAAGTAATTTGTCTGAGTCAGACTTTTGGGAGATGTAAGTGACACTCCCTGCCCTCCCCCAGGGCATTGTGAGGGAGTTGAGTGCCCTGTTTGGGTTCCTTTTTTATTAGCATTAAAAGCAAAGGAAATAAAGAGACAGTTGGGAAGCCACCTGCGAATCGGCCAAGTGCTTAAGAATCACAAAGAAGGGCCATTTTCTCCCCCCAGCCCCGACTGGTTTTGAATTTTAAGATGAACATGGGATTGTTCATCTTAGAGCAACTTTATTTTCCCTTTTTATTTCTTCCTTGATACCTGACTGATGCCAAGTGTCTCTAAAGAGGAGCAGAGTTTCTCAGTCTTAGCTCCGTGTGTCAAAAGCGAAGATCACTGGATAAAATTGAAGTGTTTAAAATGATGTTCCTCCCTCAGATTTTAAGCCTCTCTTAGAGGCAGTTTTAAAGGTTAATGAATCAAACTGATCAAAAGTTTTCAGCAATCCTGAGCTTTTCAAGCAGACTGACTATCCTGGGCTATTAATCATTTATTTTAGGAAGGAACAAAGCAGGCTCAGGGTTATTTACTGCCGCTGCCTGCTGCCCTGGCATACCCACTGTGCTTCCCTTCCCTTGTGTGCTGGGGCTGGCTCTGGAGATGGCTGGAGAACCCTTTCCGGGACAATTGCATTATTTAACAAAGGTGAAAATTAGGCAGCTGCCTGACATTTGGGTTAGAGAAGGTTTTCTGTGCTGTGTTTGATGCTGGCAGCGAAGGAGAGGATATTTCTGAAAGAAAAACCTGTGTTTGTCCATTTAGTGCTGCAGAGAAGGGCTCGAGGAGGCTGAGGCTGCTGGAAGGTGTGAACCCTTGTCTGTAATGGGACAGGAGGATTTGTCCTGGCCACCATCCCTGTGTCTGTGCAATAAGCAGAGAAATGTCCCTGTTCAGGGTGTTTATCACAGAATCATGGGATGGTTTGGGTTGGAAGGGACCTTAAAAACCACCCCACCCCTGACATAGGCAGGGACACCTTCCACTATCCCAGGCTGCTCCAAGCCCTGTCCAACCTGGCCTTGGGCACTGCCAGGGATCCAGGGGCAGCCACAGCTTCTCTGGGCACCCTGTGCCAGGGTGGAGCCAGTGCAGAGAAGCTTTGATATTGGTGCTGTGAGACTTTCTTGCCCTGGTAGAGTAGGTCAAGCTCTGCTTTAAAGCGAGCTGGGTGTGGGTAGAAGGGCAGGGGTGATCTCTGCCTGGTGAAGGAGACCCAAAGCAGGCATCCATGGCCCCCCCAGTGCACACTGAGCTCTGCAGCCAGCTGGCAGCTGCCATGGATGGCTGCTGCTGCTGGAGTAACCAGAACCCTGTGCAGATCCCTCACCCAGGAGAAACTGCTGGGACTCCAGCTCGTTTTCCCTGCATCAGCACAGAGGTGACCCTTGGATTATAGCCCAAGCCATGTGCTGCTCCCTTTGTCAGGTCGTGTTTGTCTCCCTGGCTCACGTCAGCCTGAGCAGAACATATTTTCTGATGCTGCTTTTGAAACCCAGCAGATAAGGGAGGAGGGAAAATAAGGCGTAATGTCTGTCTGCCACTGTTAATATTTCTGGGGTGTTAATCTTGAGTTTTCAACCTGTGTGTTCCTACCAGATTGGTGGAGGAGGTAACTTTTTTTCTTTACTTAGAAGACTTTTTCATGTCTCTGGTGATGAGGAGGGAGAAAAACAAACTAAAAACTCTATCATACAGGTATTATTACCTCTGCTTTTGATATATGTTTTGTGTTCATAATTGCTGTGTAATTCAGGCCCTGATTTTCTGACAGGATAGAATAAAGTAAAGAACATAAACTCAGGTAACTTGTGTGACACTGATCAGAATGCTTGGAGAAGTGTCTCAGGTTTTGGGTTTAAAACAGTAAAAAAGAGAGGACAGTGGGTTGTTGATGTACCTCTGTCCACTATGAATTGCCTTCTTGTGGTCATTATTTCTGTATAATCACTCTTTGATCATTACAATACTGTGCTTTCTCTAAAAATAAAAATCCTAATTTTTTGTCTGTTTTTACTGTCGTAATTTTTAAGCCAACACAGATGAAGCAATGCTTGATTATTGTACATCTGTAGTCCTCGATGTAGAGAAGCCATGCACAAGGTGCCTTTTTTGGCATTTTTGGGCTCTGATGTTACCAGCTTGGAAACAGCAGCCTGTGCTGCTCTGACCCAGCATCAGATTTAATTCCTGCAGGGGTAAGGATGCCAACTGCAGAAACAAATTGAGATGGCTGTCACCCCTTCCCCCTTTTTTTTTTTTTTTAACATGACATACACAAATAAAGAAAATAATGATGTCAATGGATGATTTTGCTGCCTCTTCCAATCTAAAAGTTCAGAGAGAATGTGCTGTAGAGGTGACTGCTGTGGTAGTGGGGATGAAGCAATTGCTGAGTGTCTGTAAGACCAAACCTCCAATACTGGAGAGTCCAGCGTGGGCCCATGAGAAGCCAAATTAACACCTCCAAGCTGATGCCAGTCCTACCTTCAAGTGTTTTTTCCTCCTCACAAAACATCATCCTCTGAGCCCTTGTTCTGCTCCAGGTGAAGCTCTGGGTGACCTGTAGGTTTTGTTCTGACATTCTGGGTTCTCAGTGCTAGTAACCATGCTCTGAGTGCTGGGAAGTGACCTTGGGCTGGCTGGAGACACTAAGGATAGGTAGAAGCTAAAGCTTGGCATATTCTCAAATCAGTCCTTGATAACCCCCAGGCTCCCAAGAAACACTTCAGCCTCTCCATTCTTCCACGGGGCTTGAGTGAAGGAAATGGAAGAGCCTTGTGGAATGAGGTGGCTTTTAGTGTTTGTGGTGCTCTGGCTCAGAGAATGGGACAAGACTGCCCTGGCTGGGTGTGAAGAGCAGATGGGAGGGAAACAGGCTCTGTGCCTGTCGCTTCCACTGAGAGACACTCTGTATGATGGGAGCTTTAAAAATAGGTGGCACCATAGGAGAGGAGGAAGTCACACTGCTGAGTCTGTTGTGCCCAGCATCCAAAAGAGGAGCTGACCTGGTGTGCTGGGAGAAGAAGGGCTGGTGTCATCATCTGTAAAAGATGGAAGGGAACAGGCACTGCCTGGCTTTAGAGACTGGCATCTCACAGAAGACACTTGAACCAGGACAGCTCCCTTCTGCCACAAGCCACCTTTAGATACTCAATTTGTGCTTCCAGGAAATGGCTTTGGTTTCCACAGAACAACAGGGATGGCTCAGGTGACAGAGGTAAGGGTCAGTGGGGTCAGGGCAGCAGAACTGGGAGGGCTCTGGGCTTTCCCCAGCTGCCTGTCCCCACCACGGGAAGATTGTGCCACGCTGCCAACTCACCATGCTGTGAACAAATCAGTGAACTGGGAACAGGGGCCTTGGCAGGAGGCCCCAGGGAAGTCCTGCTTCCCTTCCTGCCCTGTGACAGCTCAGCACAGTCCGTGCGGGAGCTGCTGGAGGCAGGGCCAACTGCAAGGACAAGGACGGCAAATGTGCTCCGGGGACACCCACACGCTGCACTTATCTGAGCACAGGGGTGCAGGTTTGCAGCCTGCCAGCTCTCCTCCCACCTTGCTCCCGCTGCCAGGAGATGATTTTCCAGCGCAGGTCCCAGCTCTGGCTCCACCTGCAGACTTTCCCCAGCACACAGCCCTTGCCCTGAGTCTATCCTGCTGTGCAGGGCAGCCAAACCCACCCGAACCCAGCGACTGCCAAATCCTGCTGGAGTACCAAGTGTCTGAGCAGCCTTCCTGATCCTCTCCAGACCGAGGGGGCCGTGCAGACAGGACTTTATCTGTGAGCAGCACCTGCCAGACTGCTAATCTTGGGAGCACGTCTGCACTCCTTAGCGGGGCTGCCGGGGCCGGGGGGAGGCTGCAGCTGTGCGGGAGCCAGGATTCATCTGCTTCCCCTCATCCACATGCAAGGAGAGCCCCTGCCCGCCCTTCTCCCACCAGCGTTTGCCTTTCATTTGTCTCCACAGCCGGCCCTTTTCGCGCCGCCAGCGCTGAAAGCCTTGGAGAAGTTGCAGCGCGGCCTCCGGGAGAGGGAGCAGAGCCTGCTCCCCCCGAACGAGCTCCTGCATGAATTAGGGGGGGGCGAACCCAGCCTTTGTGAGCCGAGCGGGAGCAGCTGGTGCGGCAGCTGTGTCCCAAACCCTGCCTCATCCCAGGAAGCGCCGGGCTGAGGCTCCCCAGGGATGGGGAGAGCACCGCCAGCCATGCGCTCCCTCCCGGCTGCTGGGGTTGCCTTTTCCCCCCCTCCCCAGATGGAAGAAGCATTTACTGTGTGCAAACATCTGGTCTAACTGTTGCTTATGCTTTGCAGTAATGATGATATTGCAGTGGAAGGGCTCTGGAGAGTGGGCCCTGGGATATTAGAAGGGCCAAGTGTTAATTAACTGTGTTAATTTCCTTTAAGCAAGGCGGCATTCTTATTTGCTCTCCGCTGATGAAGAAATGAGGCACAGCGAGTTGATTTGATTGGTCACAGACACGCACCATGTTACTGCTGTATTTAAGGACTAAGGACATAGGGAACCAGAGAAATCATGGCACTGCTCCTCGTGGGCTGTCCCCAGGGGAATTGCAGCCACTGCCAAAGTCTCCAGCACAAAATCCTTTAAAGCCAGAAACCTGTTAGGCCAGCACAGGGGCACTGCATGTCAGGATCTGCTCTGCAGCAGAGGAGTTAACTCATGCCTGCGAATGCCTCCTGCATCCCACGCACTGCTGGAAAAAACAGCGCATCTCCTGCATCCCAGGCAGGTCAGGGTTGGCAGCGGGGCCAGGGCAGGAGCCAGCGCTGGCTCACAGCCCTGCCTGGCAGCAGCAAGGGGCTGGGGGCCACTGTGCTCGACCACAGACCCCCGGAGACATGTGGGGCAGCTCATGGGGGGCACAGAGGGGTGAAACCCCGGGCTCAGCTCAGAGGGGGTGGGGTGCCTGGCTCAGACCCTGCTCCACATGTTCCTCATGAGCTTCCTCGTGTCCAGGCCCTGAAAAAAGCCTAATCTTTAAATGATTTTTTTTTTTCAATTAGCAGGATGTATTTTCTTCCTTTTTAATTTTGCTTCCTCATGCAGCAGGAGGTTATCGGTGTCCTGCAGGCAGGAGATACTGGTGGTGGGAGCCGCCTGTCCCGTGTCTCGTGGGTGGACTTTCATCTCTCTCAGCATATGGGGCCACTCCCGGCTCCGTCTGCCGTCCCTCTGTCCCTGCCTCTCCCCAGCCACACTGTCTCATGGCCGGAGATAGCGTCTGGCACGGTCAAGTGCAGGCTGTGCTCCCAGCAGAGCTTTTCCCCCGCCCTGTGAGGGGTTATCAGCCAGTCCTGAAGGAGCTGCCGAGATGCACAGCTGTTTGGTGTTTGGAAACACAGAATGCCGTGAATCATCCGCCAAACGGATGGAGCAGATTGCAGCATCCCAGTCCTTCCGTGCGCGCTGGACCCCTGGAGCAGCGGCAGAGCCTGAAGCCTCCGGACTTGCCCGACAGCCTCATCCATGGTCTCGGGGCTGCTTTGAAAAAAGGGAGCTGGACAACAACGAATTGATCCCTTCATCTCTCCAACAGTTTTAGACAAAAATCCTGCAGACGCTTTGCCCCGCAGTACAGGAGAGCTGCTGCCCCAGCACGGCTGAGCGCCCACTGATGCCCCCCCAAAGCAAGGCATTGCTGTGGGGGATGCCACGGGCCTGGGTCAGGCTGGGGTTGCTGTCACCCCTGGGGAAGAGGAACACACAGGAAGCAGCCCGGGACACCCTAGCAGCGATACCCGTGCGTGGGCAGAGTCCGCAGGGCAGGAGAGCGATATGAACTTTGCTCGTGGGTGTGTGCCGCTGCCCCCCCGCGCTATCCGCAGCGGAGAGCAGTCGCGCCCGCAGCCGGAAGCCCATCACCCGGCGGGGCTGAGCCCGGGCCGTGACCCGGCTCCGAATCCACACCGGTGGGCAAAGCGGGAGCCGGGCCGGTTCAGAGAGGGGAATCCGCGGGGGGACACAGGAGGGGATAACGCCGGGGGGGGCACAGGGGGCACAGACAGCGACACGGGAGGGGACGCGGGAGGTGACACGGCCGGGGGGAACCCGGGAGGCACAGACAGGGACACGGGAGGGGACACTCCCGGGGGGGCACGGGGGGCACAGACAGGGACACGGGAGGGGACACCCCCGGGGGGCACA
>VZTN01027120.1:876549-957731 GCA_013400515.1 Erpornis zantholeuca | reverse complement strand
CAGCGGGCCCGGGCGCTGGGCCGTGCTTTGCCTCCCCACCCACAGCCCACGCCGGTTTTGGGGCGCTCCCCGCAGCCTGGCAGGGCCCCCCGCGGCTGGGCCAGCCCCCCATCCCCGCCGGCGAGTGTGACAGCTGCTGTCATGCCCTTCCTGCTGGGATCCGGGGTGTGGTGTCTGTACCCCGCAGTGCTGATGGGGGAGGGTCCTCACAGAAACCCTCCATCACTGGTGGAGCCCTGGGGGTGGCTGTCCCTCTGCTGACCCCATCTCTTGCAGGTGAAGAGGAAGCTGAACTTGGAGACAGATCACCAGTACATAGCAGAGAGTCTGCCAGTGGGCCGGGGGAAGGCCAGGAACCCTGCTAAAGGTATCAGCTCCACTCCCCCTGGCCCCCCTTGCCAGCCCAGCTCAGAGTAGAGGTCCAGCAGCCCCACTCTGCTCCCACAGGCTCGTTCCTGGTGGGTTCTTCCAGTCCCTTTGTGTCAGTTTGCATGGGCTGTCCCTGGGGCTGGCCTGTTTCTCTCTACTCTCTGTACTTACTGCTGTGCCCTGTGCTGGTGGCATGGTTGTCCTGCCCATCCACTGGGCACCACACTGGGCTCTGTCCCTCCCTGTGGGATGGAGCTGTAGCTGCCAGCACAGTGTCAGTGCGGTGTCCCAGGTGGACCCCCTGTTATCTCCTCCCTGAGCCCTGCCTGGCACCTCAGTGTCTCAGCTGCAGTTGTGGTCACAGCAAAGCACAGGTGTCACAGCCTGTGCCAGGTGCCACAATATCCTTCCTACAGGGGCTTTAGGCAGCTCTCCCCACTGCCCTGAGAAAACAGATTGGGTTTGGGGTGCCAGTCTTGGTCACTAGTCCATGAGCCACCTGCGAGCATGGCAGGAGTTTGGTGACCGCTCAGTTCCAGCTCTGGGTTTCCCTTGTGGCTAAATGACACTTGTCCTCGCTGTCTGGCAGGGGCAAAGTCCCCTGGAGAGAAGTCCCGCTATGAAACCTCCCTGAACCTCACCACCAAGCGCTTCCTGGAGCTGCTGAGCCAGTCCCCAGATGGTGTGGTGGATCTCAACTGGGCGGCCGAGGTCCTGAAGGTGCAGAAGAGGCGCATCTACGACATCACCAATGTCCTGGAGGGCATACAGCTCATCACCAAGAAGTCCAAGAACCACATCCAATGGCTGTATGTCCCTTGGCTCATGGGGCTGTGCCTGGCTGTTCCCTGGGGTGGGAAACTGTCTGGGCCAGTCTTTAGGTGGAGGAGGGTCCTACTTGGGTGGAGAATTTCAAGGCGGGGTCACCAGAGCTTCCCAAGTGGTGGCCCCATGTGGGGAGGGTTATGCTCAGCGGTAGGAGGCTCCTGAGCAGTGTTGGTATCACCTGCGAGTCCCCCTTGGACTCCCCAAGTCATCCAGCAGAGTGGGGGGCTGCATCCAGGCTTGGGGAGTGGCCTGCTGCGAAATCCCTGCACGGCTGGTTCCCTGGCTATGGGGTGGGATGCGGCCTGGACCAGGTGGGGCAGAGGAAGCTGTGGGGGTTGGCTCCTGATGGACACGGTGCTCCCCAGGGGCAGCCAGGCCACCGTGGGAGCGCCCGGCCGGCACCGGCTGCTGGAGAAGGAGCTGCGGGAGCTGCAGGCGGCTGAGCGGCAGCTGGATGACCTCATCCAGATGTGCACGGTGCAGCTGCGCCTGCTCACCGAGGACCCTGCCAACCAGCAATATCCTTTGCTTCTGGGGTGGGGCTGCCTGGGTGGCGGTTGTGGTTGAGCCCTAGCGTCACAGGCAGGGTGTGTTTCTCAGCCCACATCCCCCTTGTGTCGCTTCCTTGACCTGCCCCACCGCAGCCTACGTGACCTGCCAGGACCTCCGCAGCATTGTGGACCCCGCGGAGCAAATGGTGATGGTTATCAAAGCCCCCCCAGAGACCCAGCTGCAGGTCTCGGACCCAGCGGAGGTGAGCTGGGGTCACGCTCTGCTCCCCCTGCACAGCCCAGCGTTCCCTGGGCACCCTTGTGCCACCTTGTCTCACCCCTGTCGCCTTTCCCAGGCTTTCCAGGTCTCCGTGCGAAGCACTCAGGGCCCTATCGATGTGTTCCTCTGCCCCGAGGACAGCTCGGGGGTCTGCAGCCCTGTCAAGAGCCCCTTCAAAGCCCCTGCAGAGGACTCTTCTCCCAGCCATTCACAGCCCAGAGCCTCCCTGCTCCTGCATCCTGCCCAGGATGTGAACATGCCGCTGCTGCCCGGAGAGCAAGGTGGGGCTGGGGACACAAGGGAGCTGGGGACACGAGGGAGCTGGTGTCACCGTGGCTCTCATTAGCCCCTCTGCTGTTGGCACAAGCAAGGAGTTGGGATTATGCTCAGGCACCCCCAGCAAAGCAGGGAGGTGGGAAGACAGGTTCTCCACAGCCAGAAAAGCTTTTTTTGGGGTTTATTTGGTGAGTATTGTGGCATTTACATCTGCTGTCCATCCCCACAGAAGCGCTGCTGCCGGGGCCGAGCGCGCTGCCCAGCAAGAGCCCAGAGGAGGAGGAGGTGAGCCTGTCTCCGCTGGCCTCCATGGACATCCTGCTGGAGCAGGGCAGGGAGGACTTGGCAGGCTTCTTGGCCGATGAGTTCATCAACCTGTCGCCGCCGCAGGCGCAGGACTATCACTTCGGGCTGGAGGAGGGTGAGGGCATCAGCGAACTCTTTGACTGCAACTTTGGGGACTTCACCCCCTTGGACTTTTGAAGCTGTGCCCGGGTGCTCGGGGGAGCTGCCAGGGGAGGGGGCAGCCCTGGCAGGGCAGGCAGGGCAGCCCCTCTGGCTCCAGTGCCTGCTGTTCCTCCCCCATCCCTTTTTTGCAATATTTTCTTCTTATCCCTCCAGCCCCCCCAGCCCGGCGGGGGCCAGTGGCATCCCCAGCTCCAGCCCCACAAGGAGGATGCCAGGGTGGGGTTCCCATCTCGGGGGACCCCCCCTCCATGGGGCCCTGATCAGGGGGAACTGCCCAGGGCAGAGCCGCTGCCCCCCAGGAGCCCATTCCAGAGCTTTAAGCAGTCCTGTGTATAGATTAATGATTTAATTTATTATTGTCCCCTGGGGACAGCGTTTCATTTTCATGGGGGTTTGGGGGGAGGGGGGGTCTGTACAGCAGAGTGGGGGTGCTGAGAGTTTTTGTTGTGCTGGGAGGGGGTGGTGGAGAGGTGGGGGATGCTGGGCCAGGGCTGTTCCCCCTGCCTGGGGGGCTGCCCACAGCCTGGCTGAGCGTGGGGTATTTATTTATTATTTATGGCGTGTGGGAGCTCTCCCAGGACATGGAGGGGGCAGGAGGACAGTGCAGGTGCTGGTGGGGCACAGAGGGTGCCACCAGGCTCTCACCAGCACATCCTGGCTTTGCCTGTGTCCAAAACGGGGCTGGCAGGTGGCTGTGGGAGCGGGCACGGGGCTGGATGGGGCTGGTGGCTCTGGGACCATGTGCATGTCCCCTCGGGGGACACAGGGGTGTCCGGGGGAGCATCTCTGCAGGTGAGCACCCAACGCTGTCTCCAGGCTTTCCTTCCCCTCCCTGTGCAGCCGTTCAGCCTTTTGGCTCTGGCTCCCCATCCCCAGGCCACTGGGGCTGGGACAGGAGGGGAGGGGGAGGTTCTGGGGTTCCCCCTGGGCCGAGCTGGAGACGCACTTTCACTTTTACTGCCATTTAACAAGCTTGTGTTCCTCTGAGCTTTGTGTTTAATAAAGGTTTCTACTGACTCTGCCCTTTGGCTGTGCTCAGGTGCCTGGGGCTGAGGGGTGCTGGGGACTTCAGCTGAGAAACCAAGAGGTTTGGGGTTATTTTGTGGGTTCTTTTCCACTTGGAACTTGAAATATGTGACCAGGTATGTCTGTACCTGAGGCTGCAAAGAGGTGCTGTGGTGGACCCACACAGGGTGGGTGGGATCTGAGGCTGATCTTGCCCTCCCTTCTCCAAAGAGGCTGTGCTGCAGGAGGATGGGCTGATGGCTCTGGATGGGGATTGCTTTCCTTTCAGCAGCCCCTGTCCCCACTTGGCTCCTCTCCTGCCTGGTTCCCTCCCTGCCTTCCCCCTGGTTTTGGGGCAGCATTTTTCTGGCTGTGGCCATGAAGCCTCTCCATGCATCCACTGAGTTCCCAGCTCCCCCCTTTCACCCCAGCTCTTGGTGCTGCCTCAAGGCACTGCTGGCACTGGTTTCTGACCCAAAGTTGGAGGTCCCTGTGTCCTTGCTCGCTGGGGACATACTGTCTGCCAGCAGCAGTGCTGACCCTGAGTGCCCTGACTCCTTCTGCAGCACACCAGGGCTGAGGGACATTGGGGACCCCCAGGGAGGGATACCTGGAGTTGCCAGGGACCCCCTGGCAGCCAGGATGGGGCTCAGGGGGGCCACAGCCACTGCCCCAGTAGCAGCCAGGGGTGTGCTGCTTCCTGCCTGTGTTTGTGCACTTTCTCCCCTCCTGCCCAGCCTCCTGCCTGGTTTTCCTTTAAACAGCCTGATAAATATTTCACCCTGACCATGTTGTGTAAGCTCACCCTGCTCCTGCACCCGCAGGGAATGGGATCCCAGGCTCAGGCCAGGCTGCTGGCGGGTGCTGGGTGGCACAGAGAGCCCATCTGGCCTCCCACCTGCATCCTTGTGCCTCTGTTCCCACAGCTGAGGCAGTCCCTGGCTGGCTGTGCTGCCCCTGGATTGTTCTTGCAGCTGGACACGTGCAGATGGCAGCGTGGAGGTGCAGGGTGCCAAAGCCCACGGCTCAGCTCCACACACCATTCCCTTCCCCAGCTTTCCCAGCCTTCCAGAGAGTGGCAGCAGGGCCAGCCAGGGCCCTGCCACCTCCAAACCAGGCTGTGATGGGTGACCCCTGTGCCTGAGCAGGAAGAGCAGGTGCTTGTCACACTGTCACCCCTTCACATGGGCCTTTTTGAGACAGTGACCCTGGAACAGTATTCCTGCTGCTCCGATCCATGGGGCTCCTGCCCCACAGAGCCAGGGCACGGACCCTGCTCCCTGCCTGCTGTGTCCTTCATTGCAGGGTCGCTGTTTGTCACCTGAGGTGGCAGGTGCTGAGGTTTTGTCATTTCCTGCGGGGTGCCCAGCCCAGCCCTATGCCAGCTCCTCCTCACCCATGCCTCCTCCTCTCCTCTCTGTAGCTCCGTTGGGATGGATGGTGGTGGTGATCTGCGATGCTGCCAAAGGGGAGAGACCCCGGCACAGGAACCAGTTTTCATGGGAGCCAGGAAGCACAGGGAGAGGGAGAGGACTTACACGGACATCCCGAGCTCCAGAGGGCTGTTTCCACAGCCAGCCAACCCCTGCAGCAACACAGCTTTGCCTCTTTCCCCTGAGCAAAGGCAAACCTCTCCGATGGTATCACCATCGTATTCCCCTCATAGGGAACCTCCTGGGCTGCTGAGCCCTCGGGACTGCCAGTCCCCATGGAAGCAGCCCCGGCAGGGCAGGGACAGGGCTGTGTCCCTGCATCACAGCCCATCCCTGGGGGCTGCATTGGCAGCTCCACGTGAGGCACGGCAACGTAAAAATAACCACTCTGCCTCCCGGGATGATTCACGATGCAGCTGAAGGGCTTCCCTCCTGCTATTTCGGATCGCGGGAGAGGGAGGGAGCTGATGACAGCTGCTTTGGAAGAGCACATGGCGGCTTTGGGAAGCGGCCCCAGGCACTGCCTGGTTTTATTTATCTGCTCCAAAGAAGCCTTTCCTTGTCAGGTGAAGGCAGCACGGTGCAGGAGATGGGCACTCTGCACACATCCTGCCTCCCATTCCCAGGCAGTGTGACCCCACAGGGACCATGCCCATCCAGCCCTGGGTGCTGTTGGGCTGCAGTGGTGGCTCCATGGGCATCAGCAAACGCTGTGCAGGATTTGGCCACGGTGCTGAGCCCAGGCGGTCCCAGGGTTTCCTGTCCTTGTGCTGTGGGGTTGGGATCTGGGGATTGGGATAGCTCCACAGTGGGATGAGCTCCGGGGCTGGCAGTGGCATTAGGTACCCCCATAAGGGTTTGTACCTTTAACCTAATCCCCCTTGGAGGGTCCTAGAGGGGTTTGGGGTCTCCACAGGCAGGGGTGTCCTGCCCCACCTCTGCATTCCACCCTATGCTTCCCTCTTTCCACTTCCAAAAATTTCTCCTGTTTCTTCCACAAGGAGGGATCCCAGAGTGATGAAGAACAGCAGCATTTATCTCTGGGATGCTGTTAAGTGGCTGCTTCCTTTAATTCCACCCCGTGGTGCTGCTGGGGAGCAGAGCAGAGTCCTGGTGTCCCCCACAGCCGGGGCCATGTCCCCCTTCCCTGCCATGGCTTTCTGGAAGCACCTGCGGAGCATCTGCCACCTCCTGCCATCAGCAGCTTTGCCCTGAGCTCCATCCTTACTCTCAGGCTCCTCCGTCCCACGTGGAAACTCATCCTAACTCCAAGGGATCCTGATGGGCACCAAGCACGGATTTTTGGAGCAGATGGGAGTGTGGGAAGCCCCTCCAAGGGGGGGATTTTGATCCTTGGTAGAGCACCATCATCACCCAAGCCCCTTCCTTGCTCCCTGGCAAGGTGATTCCCCTGTCCCTGCTGCACCCCATGCTCTGTTCCTGCTCCCACTGCAGTTGGATTTGACGATGGCCACGCTCAGCAGCTCCAGCCCTTGGACCTCTCTGCCTCCATGGGGACAGGGATGTGCCAGATGTGGTGAGTGCATGTGCACTCTGGAGCCCTTGGATGCCCCTGCCAGGGCCCAGGTGCTCTTTTTCCACCTCTTTAGCCTTGCACACACCTGGAACAGCTGGGAGATGGTAAAAATAGCAGTGATTCCGTGGGCTCAGCCAGGAGCATGTTACCCTCGAGGGAGCAGGAGATGAGGGAGCTCCATGTGCTGTAGCTCGGTCACGTTGGGGTGGGGATGGAGCTTGGATCTGAGACCTGGGTTAAGCAGAGCTGAGCTCAGCACCCAGGGTGTCTTGGAGAGCTCCATGTTAAAGCAAAGGTGGTGCTGAGGGAGGCAAAGCCTGCCTGGGGTTTTGCAAAATCCAAGCAAAACTGGTTCATGCCTCTTCTCTGCAAGCGAAATCCTGGAATGCAGGCACAAGCCCCCAAGTGCCTGTGCCGGGCAGGGATGGGGCAGCTCCTCCTCCTCACCTTCCCCAGCCTGCTGGGGTGAGAGGGGGGTTCACATCTCTGGAGGTACTGGGATCCTGGCAGGTTGCTCTGGAGGGAAGCTCTGGAGTGAGGGCTGCCTGGCACTATGGGCATGGAGGTGCTGGCACCACCAGGAGCTCATTTGGAACCACTCTGGGTGTCAGGGGACCACTCCAGGACCACCAAAACCACAGTGGGATCTCCTGTGGTCAAACTGGGGCCAACTGGAGCCACAGGGGGACAACTAGGATTATGCTAGGGCCAGCTGTAACCACCCATCGTCAAACTGGGGCAGCCCCAGGGCCAACTGGCAGCAACCAGGGGCCAAGAGCAACTACACTGGGACCACCCATTACTCAACTGGGACCAACTGGGGCTGCAGCGATGTGATCAGGGCTACAGTGGGGCCGACAGCAACCACACTGGGACCACCCACGGTCAAACTGAGACCGCTTGGGGCCTCACTTAGGGCACCCAGGGCTATGGTGGGGTCAACAATGACCACACTGGGACCACCCATCACCAGACTACAGCCACCCTAGGGCCAACTGCGGTAGCCAGCCCTGCCGTGGGGCCAACAGTGACCACGCTGAATGCCATGGTCACGGTGGGACGCTCAGGGGCGGTGACACAAGCCGCGGCCGGGGCGCACGGGGCTGTACCGGGTCCGACCGGGACCGCCCCAGCGCCGAACGAGCACCGGGGCCCCGCCCCGCCCCTCTGCCCTCCGCCAAGCACAGTGGTGGTTCTTGGTGTCAATCACATCCCGCGGCCAATCGGAGCGCGGCGGGGGCGGGCTCTCCGCGGAGGCAAAGTTGGCAGGGGCGGCGGAGCNCCGAGCCGAACCGAACCGAACCGAACCACCCTCCCGAACCGAGCAGAGCCTAGCTGAGCCGAACCGAACCGAGCTGAACGGTCCCTGGCGAGCCGAACAGAGCCGAACCCATCCCTGGCGAACCGAACCGAGCCGAACCCATCCCTACCGCACCGAGGTTCTTCCTACCGCACCGAGCCCATCCCTACGGCACCGCACCGAGCCGTGCCCTAAGGCATCGCACCGCGTNGCCGGGCCGGGCCGGGCCGGGCCAAACCGAACCACCCTGTCGAACCGGGCCGAGCCGAGCCGAACCACCCTGTCGGACCGAGCCGAGCCGAGCCGAACCGAACCGAACCGAACCACCCTCCCGAACCGAGCAGAGCCTAGCTGAGCCGAACCGAACCGAGCTGAACGGTCCCTGGCGAGCCGAACAGAGCCGAACCCATCCCTGGCGAACCGAACCGAGCCGAACCCATCCCTACCGCACCGAGGTTCTTCCTACCGCACCGAGCCCATCCCTACGGCACCGCACCGAGCCGTGCCCTAAGGCATCGCACCGCGTCCTACGGCACCGCACCGCACCCCGCGGTACCGCACCGAACCCTACAGCACCGCACCGCACCCCGCGGTACCGCACCGAACCCTACAGCACCGCACCGCACCCCGCGGTACCGCACCGAACCCTACAGCACCGCACCGCACCCCGCGGTACCGCACCGAACCCTACAGCACCGCACCGCACCCCGCGGTACCGCACCGAACCCTACAGCACCGCACCGCACCCCGCGGTACCGCACCGCTCCACACCGCGTTCCACGGCACCGCACCGCATCCTACGGCACCGCATCGCTCCCCGCGGCCCCGCGCCCTCGGAGCCCGCAGCACCCGCACCCGGCGGGACCATGATGTCGTGTGCCGAGCTGCTGGCCGTGTGCCTGCTCTCAGCAGATCGCGGCCCCAAGCCCCACCGCCAGCCGCTGCCCATCTTCCACGACGTGAGTACCGCGGGCGGGACCCCCGCACCCCTGCCCGGCCCCGGGGCCGCCGCGCTTCCCCTCGGGGAGCCGCGGAACGTGTGGGTGTCGGGGTGAGGCTCCTTCCCGCCTGCTCCCGGAGGAACGGGCCCGAGAGATGCGCCAGAGGCTCTGCGGCCATGCCAGCCTGAAGCTGTGCATGGTCGCGATGGCTTAAATAATGGTGTCGTGTCCTTTGGCTGAATGCTGGGCGTCTGGGTGGCTAGAAACAGCCCACGCCGCATCCGGAGCTGGCTGTCATGACTCCCGGAGCGGGAGCTGTGTCTGGCAGGAACGCTGTGCAAGGTTCCCGGGAGCTGTTCACAGCCATAGCATCCAACAGCCCTCGGATGCAGCCCCTGTCCCTGCCCGCTCCCGGCGCGCCGGGATTGTGGAGGAGGATGCTCCGTGCAGGTTGGAGGTTGCCCGGGCATCCTGGCGGCTGTGGGTGGCACGGGGGAGTTGAAGATGCAGGTGGTGGCTGCGTTTGTGTTCAGAGATGCTGGCACGGTTCCTCCTGTCACACCGCGTCCTCACCAGGCCGCTCCTGTGAGAGGGAGCTGCGCGCCCTGGGGCTCCGGGGGAGGCGGCTGCATCCCGGCCATCTCCCAGGGCACAGCCCGGGCCAAACCCCACCTCTGGAGCTCGGCCCTCCTGCTCCTGGCTGTTTTCCGTGAGCTGGGTCGGGTGGAGAGTGCCCAAATCTCGCTGGCGAGGGAGCCCTGGCATTCCCATGTGTCCGGCACCACTGCGCTCCGAGTCACCCTGTGGAGCAAGGAGATGTGGGGGCAGAGGTGCTGCCCCCGCCCTGCCGCAGGACTGAGCAGCAGAAAGCCAGCGAGGGTTAAGTGTGAGGGCTGGTGGTGCCCCGGAACCTGCACAGCCCAGGTCGGTGCCAGCTGTCATCTCCCAGCTGTCATCTCCGTCTTGTCGCGATCCAGGTTCACCCCCGTGTCCCAGTCCATCCCAGAGAAGGGGAACAGCAGGTCTCGGGCAGCATTTTGGGAAGGTGAATGCCACGTCTGGTCCAGTCCAAGACCTCCTGGCAGCCCCGGGGAGGCGCTGGGAAGCGCGGCTCCCTCGGCCGTGGCGCTGCCCGCAGCTTCCAGCTGGGGGTCAGGGTCTCTCTCCTGCCTGGGGGGGTTCGGGCTGCAAGGCTCGCCAGCCAGCATCATTAACCGCACTAATTACTTGGCTGAGGGAAGATGGGCTGGAGGGGGTGGGTAGTGACAGCTGTGTTCCAGCTCAGCTCCTCAGGGCACTCGCTGAGTCGCACATCTATCCCTCAGGGTGTCATTAAGGCAATTAAAATGGGAAATGTTAACAACGCTAGCAGCTGCTTTCTGGGTTCTGACGGCTTCTCTTCCTCTACCCTGTGACTCCTTTGCGCTCACCTTTGCTCCAGAGCTTGGCAGGGTGAGTTTAATCTCTGCACTTTTGGGTCTGAGCAGTTGGCCGGTGTCCAGCTGCCCCCCAGGCTTGTGGGGGTGAGCATCCCACGGCAGCGGGGCAGGAGCCCCGCCTGCCTTCCCGGCAGCGCTGCCCACCACAGATCCCGGTGGGTGCTGCTTCCCCTGGGACCTGCCTGCACACCTCCTGCCTTTGGGAGAGGTGAGGAGGAGGAGGAGGAGGGCTTTGCCTGAGACGCTTCGCTGCAGGCGCGGTGCGAACCGCAGTGCTGCCATCGCCCTGTGCAGCATCTCAAAGCCTCGGGGAGATTTGTTCCCCAGGTTGGTGGAGCTTGCTCGCTCCCTCCCGGGGTACGGGAGGTTCAGGAAGGACGGCGTTCCTGCCGGTGCCTGCCTGCAGCCTGCCTTAGGCTGCCGTGGGTCGGTGGGTGCACTGTCCCCAGGGCAGCTGTCCCCTCCCCAGCAGCCGCTTGTCCCTGGCTACCTGTCCGGCAGCCGCGGTTGCTTCCAGACATGCGGGCAGGGAGAAATCCTATAATCTCCTTCCTTACGTGTACGTGTGGGGCTCATCCCGCAGATAAATGCTGGTTCAGTGCCTCTTCCCTCCGTCCCAGCGTTGCTGCTGCTGCAGGCTCCGGGTGAGGCTGCTGCTGCTCGGACCCAAGCCCAAGGGCTGAGGGAAACATCCCGGGCTCCAGGCAGTGTCCCTGTGCTTCTGAGGCTGCCAGTCTACCCAGAGGCAAGAGAGGGATTGCTTGTAGGGCCCTCCAGCAGCTCACGCAGACCTAATCCTATTCCCAGCCTGGTTTTGCATCACTTTTCCCTGGCTTTGTCCCAGGGCTGCTGTCCACCCTGGGAGCAGCGCTCCCCTGCCAGCGCTGAGCGTGTCCCCAGGGAGGGGGCAGGGTTCGCCCTGTGGAGCATGGAAAGTGCCTCTGCGCTGTTTGTGCTCGGCTGGAGCTGGGTCCTGGGGTCAGACAGGGACGGGCTCACCCCAGGGGCCCTGGAGCAGACATGGCCTTGCCTCGGGGGGCTCTCACAGCTCCCTGCTTGTGCCACGTTTATTTTGAGCTCCAGGCAGCTGTTGTGTGTGCAGTGGCTCGTGTAACACCCTGCTGGAGCAGTGAACCCTGCGTGTGAGGGAGAGGCATCCACTCTGTTTGCTGAGGTTCCTGCTGAAGCCAGGATGGGCTCACCCCCGGTTAGAGACCTCCTCAGCCCCAGGGGATCTTCCCTGAAATGGTGCTCTCCCTCTGAGCCCACAGAGAAATCCTGAGCAAGGCCATCCTGTGAGTGGGAAATGTTTGCCCTTGCTGGAATGTGCACCCAGCGCCTGGGTGACACCTGACTGCCATGGTGTAGCTGAGGTGTTAGGGCATGGGTTGGACTCAATGATCTTGAAGGTCTCTTCCAACCTGGTCAATCTGTGATTCTGTGATTCTGTCTCTGGGATGAGCTAGGTGGCCTCCGTGACATCTGGAGCCAGAGAGGTGTCATTGCACGAGCCACGTGTCCCTCTGATGACACAGACCACTGCAGGATGAAGCTTCTCCCTCGGTGGAGAGTCCATGGCAGGGTGGCACAGACATGTGGGACCCACGAGTGCTGCCCCTGCAGCCATGAGACCCCACAAGGAGCCCCTTAGCCCAGAGAAAGCTCTGCTCAAAAATCCAGAGAAATTGCTGCTGTTTGGGAGCTGCAGGTTCCCATCTCAGCTCCAAAGTGCATCCACCATGTCCTGCTTGGTGCTCAAGGAGTGCCCACCCTGCTTTCTTGCCAGGGGAGCAGCCAGGCCTGCTGGAATCCCGGGGGGATTGTTACCTAACCCAAGGCAGCCTCTGTGCCCTGCAGCAGCTCGGGGCAGGAGGAGCTCGCTTTGTTCAGAAGAGCATCCTCCAAGGAGCTGTCCCTGCTCCCTTTCGGTCACAGGGGAGGAACCAGGGAGCTCCAGCACTAGAAAAGCCTCTGTCCCGTTACAAGGCAGAGGCTTAGGTGGTTTTCCTGGGCAGTCTTACTTGACCTCAGAGCAGTTTCTCAGGGAGATTTCGGTGCCGTGCCCTTGGAGCACGCAGCAGAGCTGGTGGTGGGCACTGCAGGAGGAGCTGGGGGTGGAGGGGGCAGCGGTGCCTCTGCCTGCTCTGGGGGTGGGCTGTGGCCAAGAATATAAAAGTTCTGTCTCCTTTCCTGGCCCTTTTTCCTTCCTAATCTTTCTTCAGACCTGCAGATTTCTTCATCGCCCAGGATGATATAAATGAGAGTTGCCACACAGACAACTTCCTGCCGTTGACTCCATTAGGATGTGCTGGACAAAACTTTGTATGTTTTGGTCTGGGAAAACATTCCCAGGCTTTGGAAGCGAGGCTGTTCCTCACTGGAGTCAGACCTTCCAATAATTACTGGTGAAATAGATCTCAGCAGGGGTGAGCAGCCCCAGCTTTCTCCTGGGTCGTGGGCAGGAGCCTCATGATTGGGAACCTGCACTGAGACCCTGAATTTGAGCAGCGCTCCAGCTGTGCTCTGTGGCAGAATTAGTTACCGATTAATTAATTCATTAATAATTAATTACAGGGTGTGTGCACGCCGAGGTGCTGCAGGAAGGGCTGTGCTGAGGGCTGGTTGCAAAGCTCGGGGCAGGAGCTGCTCCTTGGCGCAGGTGGTTGAGTGCTGGTGATGCACGAAGTGCTTCCTTATGGAGTGGGTTTATACTCAATGTTCTTTCGTTTAAATGGACTGAAAAATTAAACAGTTGCTATCACAAGGATGTAGCAAAGCCCTTTCTGCTTTGCCTCTGTGTTTTCTAAAAGGTGCTCGCTGTGAGTGCCGGCCTCACTCGGCTAAGGGCTCTGTGCATTAGAGGCAAGAAATGGCTTTAATCATTGGCCAAGGGGAATTTCCTGGAGCAGCCTGTGCAGTCCCAACAGCTGGGGTTTCTCCACGGCTCCCCAAGCTCCTGGAGGTGATTTTCCATGGTGCTGGGTGCTGCCAGGCTCACTGTTCAGCTGCCCTTCTCTCCCTGCTGCCACACTGAGCTCTGTTGTGTTTTGTCTTGCAGATTTTCCGGCGAGCCGACAAGAACGGTGAGTGCTTTGTTCCTGCTGCTGCCTCCCCCTCCCTGCCTGCCTCTGGCTGAAGCAGTGTGGCTCCTGCCTCGTTCCCACTGGGAGGTTTGGCTCAAAGAGGGAGGGAGGAAAATGCTTTTCTGCTTCACCTGGATCCCAGGGCCTGGCCAGGAGCTGGGGAATGGGCTCTCCCAATTCCCTATCCGTGCACCACGCAGGGCACAGCCCCTTCCAAGCCCTTCTCCTTACCTAGGGGCTGTCAGGCTTCTGCTCTGTCCCTCACAGGGTTGGTTCTGTCTCCGTGCTCAGTCTGGGGTGTTACAGGGCCCCTGGTTGGGTGATCCTGTTTCTGGGTGCCCCTGGAGCCCAGGAGTTAGGCTCTGTTACCCAGTTTGTAATTCTGCACCCATAAACCAAGAGTTCCAAAATCATAAGTGGTTTCCCTGAGCCTTCCCAGATTTTCTTGGGCTCTTCTCCTTCATGGTAGCCTGGAGGCTCTAAGAGATGTTTTTACTGCAGATGACAATGCAGCCCAGGAGCTGAAGTCCTCTGCAGAGAGGAAGGAAAAAGCTCTTGAGTCAATGGAGAGCATTTTCTCTCCGTGAAAATCCAACACTGCCCTCACTGTGCGGTTTGCTCTCGGACAGCCTGCGTGCATTTTTGACAGCACAGCAAAGGGGGCTTTTGCAAAGGCCTGAGATTCCAATCCCAGCAGCACTCCTGTGTTTTTGCTGGGCTGGTGGGCCACGCTTTCAGGGAGATATCTCTCATTATCATGCACAACACGCCCAGCCGTCCCACGCACCCGCTGGAGCCTCCCAGGGCCGGGATGCTGCTCTCCACAGATATATAATTATTCTTCCCTTTTATTTAAATGCAGATGATGGGAAGCTGTCATTCGAGGAGTTCAAGAACTATTTCTCTGATGGCATCCTGAGCTCGGAGGAGCTGTGGGAGTTGTTCAGCGGCATTGACAGGCGTCACTCAGAGTGAGTACCGTGGTGGCACGGAGGAGATGCAGGAGAAGCTAAAACTGCCTGCCTGGAGATGGAGGACGTTTGGAGGCGGGTGTGATAAATAGTCAGGGTGAGATAAACCCACCTCTTGCCACACGCAGGTGTTCAAACCCATTGAAACACCAGCAGTGAGCTCTGGTGCTGAGAGCAGTCAGACATTTTGAGAGCAGCATTTTAAATCTGCAGTTCTAGCAAGCAAGCATCAAAAATGCCATTTTTTTGGGGGGTGGGTTTGGAAGATGTATTCCAGGAATCCCCAGCCCATGGAGCAGGTTGTGTGTCTGCAGGAGCGTGTGGTGGTGTGAGGACAAGGCACAGACTGTGCAAAGTCCCAGACTTTGCCACTGCTGACACAGGGAACTGCTTTTCACTTACATAAGAGCTGCTTTCCACACAAGTGGGCCCGGTGTGTGTTACGGGGAATTTAGGCCAGCTACTTGTAAAAAATAAGAAAGCCCCAAAGAACAGGAGAAGGAATTGTGTTTAGCTCTGGTCTCCTCGTGAGTGGTGGTGTCCAGAGGAGTCTGCTGGGCTCAGCTTTTTGGGTGCTTCTTGTCCTCGCTGGGGTCCCTCTGCCCAGCTGGCTGCTGTGGGTGGGTGTGACTGGCACTGGGAGGAGCTGGGTGCTGCAGGATTGCATGGCTGGGGTCTGTTCAAACACTGGGCTGCAGCCTCCTGCCAGTCTGGGTGGCACGTTTGGCTCTGGCTCATGCCCCTTCCCCAGCACCCCAGGAAGCATCTCCTGCACCTCGGACACCCTTGGGCAGGGGGCAGCTCCTCTCCGGGGTGAGGAAATTTGGGCTCTGCAGGGAGCCAGGGCAGTGGCACAGAAGGGTCACACTGAGATGCCAACAGCCACCAAATGCCACCAAGAGCAGACACCCAGCACCATCACCCGCTCAGGGCTGGGGCAGTGGGAGGGATGGACTCCTGAAGGTGCTGGAGCTGGGTTTAGCTCCCACTGCAGGGATGGGCAGAGCAGTGGGCAGAGCCCTGTGCTGCTGTCCTTGGGGCCTGGCTGCCCATTGCTGCCCATCCTGCTGGTTGGGCTCGTGGATGTGGGCAGCAGGAGGTGTCACCTGAAAACATCTCTGGGCTGTGACCCCTGGAAGTTGGCAGCGAGTGTTCCCTTTCCTCTGGAAATGCTCCTTTCCTCTTGCTCTGTTTTTGGGGTGATCTTGGAGTCACAACACCCCAGGCAAACACAGGGTGCAGCCAAGTGGGGTGCTTTAACCCAGCTCAAAACTGAAGAAGGGAGGTCTCCTGCCCTCAGGTCGGGCTTGTTTCCTGTGTCTGGAGCAGCTGAGCAGCCTGTCAGAGGCCTGTGCTGCCCGGGGAGCCATGGCTGCAGCAGTGCCCCCACAGCTCGTTACCCTAACGAGGGTGCCGTGGCCATGACAACGTGGCAGTGGCAGCCTGGAGCTGGTGACCTCTATTAGCAGGGCGTGAGCGTTGGGTCTTTGTTCTCCTCCTGCCACCAAGAGCAGAAGGGACCCTTCAGGAGACAGAGCTGTTTCCAAATTCCTGCCTTCAGCGGCTCCCAGCAAATGTGGGAAACGCCAGGTTTGGGGTGTGCAGGATTTGATGTCACGTGAGGGCCGTGCTGGTGCCCTGCTGTCCCCATGGTGGGGGCCTGGACAGCCCCTCTGCCCTGGGCTTGCTTTGCACTCCTCATATTTTACAGATCTGGCCAGAATTTGCTGCCAGGTTCAAGAGTATTCCAAAGCTGGAAAGCAGCTACAAGTTCTGCAGAGCTGCTGTGCTGCTTTCGTGTCCCACAGCTCTTGTGGTGATGGGAAAGTTTCTCCCTTAACCCAGCAGGTGGATTGGAGGCTGTGTTTGTCAGGTCTAGGCTGGAATTTGTGTTTCCTTGTCCCTGCTGGCCTGACCTGAGGAGGGACAGGGACAGAGACACAGACCTTCATGCCCAGGCCCTCTACGAGACATTGGGTGGTTTGCTCTCTGAGCAGCCATGTGTGCATATGCAGCCCAGCTGGGTGGGGCAGCAGCAGATCCCAGAGTATCACTGGGATAACAGCAGATCCCAGAGTGTCACTGGGATAACATCAGATCCTGGGGTGTCACTGGGATAACAGCAGATCCCAGAGTGTCACTGGGATAACAGCAGATCCTGGGGTGTCACTGGGATAACAGCAGATCCTGGGGTGTCAGTGGGATAACAGCAGATCCCAGAGTATCACTGGGATAACAGCAGATCCCAGAGTATCACTGGGATAACAGCAGATCCCAGAGTGTCACTGGGATAACAGCAGATCCTGGGGTGTCACTGGGATAACAGCAGATCCTGGGGTGTCACAGAGATAATTCCATGGGGATTTGGTTGCAGAGGGCTTTGCACTGAACGCTGAGGTATTGCAGGTGTTCGATGCCTGCACTGTTGAACCTGCCCAGGGAAGAGTTTGGATTTTATGTCTTTTTGTCCTGCAGCTGTTGGGGAGAACTGGAAAAATAAGGCCTGGAAAATCCATCTTTCCATAAGGGTGTTCAGGAATTGGGTGCAGATTGCTCAGGGCCTTTGACCTGGAGCCACGGGGGGTGGGAGTGCTGACCTGGTGGCTCTTAAAGTCTCTCAGTGGAAATAACCTCAAGCCCGTGATTGTCTGGAAGAAGGGATTGGAGTGAATTCCCTCCCCTCTTGTTACTCAGAGCCTCAGAGCCACAGCATCTGCCAGTCCCTGGATGATGGAGAGTGACTGAAATACTCCTGGTCACATGAAAAAACGTTTGGGAACCAGATCTGTGATGGCAGTGGAGGTTCCCAATGTGATAAATGACAAAAATATAAAAATTCCTGTCTGCTTTTCTGCAGCTGATTGCTGTTTTCCTGCATAAATTCCAGGCACATTCTGACAGAATCCCAACAGCATAATGATGACAAGATCCTTCATCATCAGTTCAGGCTTAATTACAGTTAATCAGTGGTTTGAGCGCAGTCAAAATACGGTTGTGGGAAATGTGGAGAGTCTCAGCATGAGTGCTTTGGAGGCAGAGGATGGCTCTTCTCTTGGAGTGGGAATGGCAGAGAGGAGCAGGCAAAAGCCTGCTGGCCCTGGCAGCCCTGCAGAAGGGTCAGCATTGGCTGTGCATGTCCTTTCCGTGAGCTCCTCCCGGCTTTTTGTGGGAATTAGTTCTGGTGGCATGAGAATGGCACCAGCAGCGCTGGGGTTTGCCTGCTGGGCTCTGTCCTCCCCGTGCCTGTGCCTTGGGGGCTGCTGCAGGTCGAGGGATGTGGGGACAGGTTCCCATGCAGGGCTGCTAATGGAACAGGCTGCACCAGGAGGGGAAAGATGCAGATCTTCCCCTGCACAGCTCCCAGAGGGATGATTTTTGGCCACAAGATGTTGATTGGTTCAGTGTGCAGTGGTTTAGTGATTGATTAGTTAACATTTCTATTAAGCAGCGAACAGACAAGCTATAAAGAGTTATCAGTAACTCCTGACCTCTCCTTAGAAGCCACAGGGTGGGAGCTGATGGCAGCTCTTTGTCACACCTCGCTGGAGCCAAGGCAGGAGCTGGCAGTGGCTGAAGCTGGTGGCTCCTTGTTCCTGCTGAAAGCAGTCCCAGCTCCAGGTGCTCACTGACCAGTGCCAGTGCCTGGGTAATGTGTGCAGAGGTGTCCATGTCCCCTCTTTGGTGACTTTTACCCTTCTCTCAGGTGGGAAGCAGTGGCTCCCTGCAGCTCTGGGGCACAGGTCTGAGAGGCTGGGCCGTGGGTGCTGCAGTGCCAGGGCTCTTGCAGCACTGCAGCAGCTCTGCAGGCTCCAGACAGCTGCCAGAAATAAAGGGGAACAATTAAGAAGGAGCAAAACCTCCTTGCAGTGTGCACTGGTGCTCCAAACCCCAGCGTTTCTGTCTAGCAGAGCTGCTCAGAGGTGGGATCAGCCAAGCTGGATGGAGTGGAGCTAGCAGGGGAAGGAGCTGTGGCTGGGCAGGTTTATCTGTATTGTGTCTCAAGGGAAACACGATTTTTTTAATCCACTTTAAAAAGCGCCTGCAGTGCCAGGTCAGTGCACAGAGCCCTGCCTAAATCAGCTCCTGCTTGTTTAAAATAGCTGAGCTGGATCCCAGGCTCACACTGCCCCTCTCTGCTGCCTGCAGAGGCTCCAGATGCAGTTACAGAGCAGAGGGTCTGCACTCTCCCTGCCCTGGCTCTCACACCACAATATTCCCGTGCTTTGAACCACTGCCTGCTGTTAAAGTGCACTAAATGGAAGCCCAGAAGAAAGCAAGCGGCAGAAACCAGCCTTTGATGCCTTGGGGAAAGCTGTAGGAAGATTTTGCCTTAATTATTTCACTGTAAATGGCATTTTGGATGCTTTGCACACTGTCCTCTAACGTTTCATTGCGGTGGTTTTGTCCCTTTGCCCTGTGTGCAGTGTCAGAGGGGGGACAGGGTGATGTGGCCATGGTTTCACACCCCCTGGGCAGTAGCACTGCAGCATTTCTTGTGCTTGGAGCCTGGCAAACTCCAGGTACCGCCAGTTCCTCCATGTGTGACAGCACTCAAACACTTCAAAAGCTCTTTTGGGCTCTCTTCTACTTTCCCAATCAGGATTAAAAAGGGTTGTAACCATTTAGAGGATTTTGAGGCAGCAGAATGCCTTGAGCAGAGGCTGATGTGAATAAATGATATCCTGGGGTCTGTCCCTGCACATCCCTGGGTGATGCTGGGCATCGTGAGCAGCTCTGCCTCTGTAGCTTTGGCCACCTGAGCAGATCCAACAGCACCGTGCAAACCCATCCCCAAAACCTGTGCCTGTTTTTTGAACATTTCCTCCTCCCTCCCCACCCCAGCAGCACCTTTAGCAGCCCCAGGAGGGACCTGGCCAAGCCCTGCAGGGCTGCCAGGGTGGATTCTGCAGTGCCGTGCTCTCAGTGAAAAGGGGTGGGGGTCTGGCCTCTTCCTCCAGGTTTTTGGAGGCAGATCCCTGCTTTAATGATCTTCAGGGCAGGAACAACCCCTGTGGTGGGCTGTGAAGCCAAGCAGCCCCCCGAGAGCCTCCAGACAGCCCCACACCTACTCTGAGCGCAGGGAAGAGGAGGAGGAGCAGCTGGGGGAGGGGCTGGACTGAGGTCAAGGATAAACAAGGAGGGAGCTTTGGCTGGATGCTTCCTACCTTTAGGGGAAGAGGTTGGGTTGAAGAAGCAGCTCCAGGGCTCAGAAATGAGGCTGCCAACCCAGCTGGCCAGCCAGGGGTGTGGGACATCTCCATCCCAAGCCGACCCTACTGTCACAGATGCTTTCCCGGCACACTCCAGCTCCGGGAGATGTTGGTGGAGCAGATTTTCTTGCTCCTTCAGCCCCTGAAACAGAGGTGCTGAGGGGCAGGGAACGGCTCCTGAGCCACTGGCTCTGAACCTGTGCAGTTTCTAATTTTTCTAAACCCTTCTGAAAATACACAAACAAGCAGCAAATCTGCTGGGACTCAAGACACGTCCCCAAACCCCTGCTCACCACCACCACCACCGTTTCCCCTGCACCAGCCCCACTATCTAACAGGAGTTTTTTTGTGTTTCTTGCAGTAACGTGGACACAGAGAAGTTGTGTGGTAAGTCGGGGGGTCTGCCTGCCCTGGAGAGCTCCCCCTCCCCAGGATGTGTGTGCTGGGGCTTGTGTGTGTCTGACCTGGGCAGGACTGGTGCCATCGACAGTCCCCGTGCCTGAATCCCAGCTCAGGGGTGCTTTTCCCAAGGGGGTAGGGAAGGACTTTTCATTTCACTCCAAGTGGGAGAATGACTCTGGAAAGGGAGGGGAATGCTTCCCCTGCAGCTCTGGGCTGTGTGCAGGGAGCAGGAGCAGGGGAGGCAGAGGTGGAGGTGCTCAGGAGCCTGACCACGGTGTTCTCTCCTGCTCCAGATTATTTCTCGGCGTACCTGGGGGAATACAGGAATGTGCTCTCTGCCCTGGAAACCCTCAACGCGGCGGTGCTGGCGGCCATGGACAAAACCAAGCTGGTGAGGACCAGGGGAGGGCAGCAGGGAGGTGGGCGTGAAACTGGAGCCGTGGTGAGCACCCAGCTGCTTCTTAGGGTGAAATTTGGGGGTCGGAGGCAGCCAACCCCTCAAATCAAGGGGGTGCCTGTGCGTGCTCGGGTTGTCTGCAGGTGCCGGCAGTGCTGCAGCCACACGGCTTGGAGGATGGGGAGCCAAGCCCGAGGAGGGGAAGGGTAAATCCAAAGCTTTTGTGCTCTGGAGACATCATTTCCCTCCTTGCAGGGCTCTGGCAGTGGCTGCTCCGGCAGCTCCTTGCAGGATCCTGCGCACGGACACTTTCTGGGAGCATCCCTGAGAGTCTGTGTTGAGTTCTGAGCCAAAACAAAGCGTTTCCCACCCAGCAGCGTGGCTCAAGCCGTGCACTGCAGGGCTGCTCCTGCTCCGGAGGGACCCCGGCAGCTTGTGCTGAGCACAGCCCGTGCTCCCAGCACCAAATCCCGGCTGCGGGAGAGCGGCAGGAGCCGCTGCCCCGGGGAGCGCTGCAATTCCTTGTCTCCCCATCCCTGCGGGAATGCTCTCCCTCTCCCCGCGGCTTGTGCTGATGGGAAGCAGATTGGAGGCTGCTAATTAGGGCAAGCTCCGAGCCCCTGGCTGTGCTGGGCAGCGTCGGGACAAGGACAGCGGGGAAAGGGAGCAGCAGCCCCCTTTGCACCTGAAATGTGATAAATGGTTTATCTGTGTGCCTGGGCTACGGTAGATCCCCTCTTTGCCTTCGATGCTTTGCTCGGAGGAGATGAGGGGCATCACCCACGTGAACACTGCTCTGACCTGCTGGTCACACAGAGAGGAAAAGGGGGATCTGTCCCACACTCTGAGTGGTGTTTGTGCCTCTGCAGTGTCAGTTCCTCTCTGAGCTTTCCTCTGGCCAGAGCCAGCCTCAGCAGCGTCTCCTTGTACACGTGGATATTTTGTGCCAGGAGAGGGAATCTCTTGAAAATGCATTTTCTCATTGCTTCAGGTCCCCGGCCCCACTCACAGCTATTAAATATGAGTCTGGAGGGAGAGGAGGAATCCTCTCCAGAGAGCTGTGCTTTATTTCAGTTCCTTTCTGGCCTGTTTTGGGGGGTAATGAATGTGTATAGTCACATATTTCTCCAAAGGACAGCACAGTCGCTGTACTGGTGTGATACATTCATTCACTCCAGAGTTTCTGGTGCCACAGGTGTTCCCTGGAAAAGAGGAGCAGGTTTTTCCTGTTGAAGCAAATTTTCATGGACTCATTTCTGCACCTGTTTGGATCTGCCCAGAGCCAGGGCATTCCAGCGTTCCCAGCGCTGCTCTCACCCAGGACAGGTCTGTGCGGATCAGGTGCTCTGATCCCAGCCCTGATGTGCCCCAGTGCAGATCCTGATCCTGCTGGGAATCATCTCCCTGGCTCCCTCTGCTCCGGGGAGAATGTAGGAGTGGGCAGGGCTCTTGCAGAGCTGTGGGATACCTGCCACTGCTGCAGGCTGCCAGAGATGATAAATGCTGCATTCCTACCTGCTGGGACCTGAATATATTCCCACGTTTGTACTTCCAGAGTTGGACTTGGGCTTGAGTTATTATGGGATTAGTGGGCTGGATTTTAGCCAAAGCTCACACCTCTGTGAGCCAGGGCAGAGAACAGATTTCCCAAATTACACCTGGCCCTCAATTCTCTTGGTTCAAACACTTCTCTGAGGTCTGAGAGCCCCACTTTGGCAGAGAGAGCACCCTCATAGAAGAACTGGATGGATTTTCATCCCAGGGAGCTGCTTGAGCGCTGAGAAAACTGGAAGAGCCCTGCTGAAGGATCTGCAGTCCCTGCCTGTTCTTCCCAGGCTGTATTTCTGAGGACTTTTGCCTGACTCTGGAGTGATGCCCAGGCTGGCTAGAAGAAGGAGGAGGAGATCTCTTGCTTGAGTGGCATCTCACCACAGCATCTCTTGGTTAGGGCACGATCCACCTCCAGTAGTTCCTCACTGCTGCAGCCACAGGGCTGCTCAGTCCTGCATCCTCCAGGGACCCACAGCTGGAAATGTGAAAACGAGCAGGGAAACAGCCAGAGAGCCCAGGGAGCTCCGTGGGGGATTGCTCAGACCATACCAGTGAGCTCCAGCGAGGAGGGAAGTAAGGAAACCAAAGCTCAGAGGGAATGCGCCGTGGCTTGGGAGCTGTGGTTTGAAGCAATGCTGCCAAAAGCCTTTTTGGTATCGAATATTCCCAGCTCTGTGCTTGTCACTGCGGGCCAGGACACCTGGCATGGATCACTGGCCTGTGTCCCAGCTGTCTCCTGGCTGGCAGGCTCCTCGATCTGCTCCTGTGCACCTTGTCAGGATAAACCCTGGGATAAAGTGTGGGAAGTACAGGCTGGGTTTGTCCTGTGGGACTGCAGTTACTGCAGGGAGCTCTGTCTGTGTGAGCAGCAAACCTGCTCATGGCTGTTTTTATGGATTTACAGGTCAGCAGGAGGAAACCAAACCTTTAGGGGTTCCCATTCCTCCATCCTTTCTCACTGGCCTGGTAGGAACATGCTAAAGAAAATATGCCTTGTCAAGAAGAGAGAGTTTTCCCTCCAAATTCTGTCATTCCCAGTTATGTGTGGAATATAACTTGATAGCTGTGCTGTAGTGTGCTGATTACCCCTTATTTTGTGGCTGAACTTCATGTTGGGAATATAATTGCATCAGGGTAGGAAGTGAGTGGTGGAAATACCTCAGAAAAGAGTCTGATGTTTCTCACAGGGGGCCTGTATGTAAAATCTTTCCACTCCCCAGTGTGCAAACACTGCAAACCCTCACATAAATACCTCTCCAAGCCAGGCAGCCTTATTTATCCTTTGACAGGAATTATGTGGCCACCCCTTCCATTCTGTCCCGAGCTTAACTATCATCAGAAGAAACCAATAAAACCCTTCAAAAGCAGAATTATAGCAGCTGTTGGCAACTTGGTGATTTTCATCTGGGTACAGAGCTGAAATACCAGTGCACCACCAAAATTCCTTGTCCCGTGCTTGCTGAGTTATTTCCTTTGTGACTCCCAGCCATGGGGCTTTGCTGTGAGATGTGCTTGGTGAGTTTACTGAACCTCTGACAACAGAGGGTTTGACCTCTGTGCTACATCTGATGAGAGGATTTTTCGTTTTTTGCCCCAAAATGAGGCAATGGGGGCTGGACTTTCAGTTCTTTCTCTCCCCTGGCATGAAATTTTCCAAGTTGATGCAGAAAGGTGAAGCAGCTTTTGGAGCTCTCCTGAGGGATGGTTGCTTCCATCCTTGTCTGCACCATGTTCCCCTGGATGTGCTGTGTTTGGTGAGGCAGGAGGCAGCTGGCAGTGCTGCCATGTCCCTGTGGGATCCTCTGGAGCCAAGTCCACTGGGCATAGCATGCCCTGGGCTGGGACTGGGGTTTTGGGGGCTGTCACCCCGCGCTGGTGCCTGTGCCCATGTGTTTGGGATGTAGGAATGGCCCTGGGTGAGCTGTGGGGCTTGGGGCAGGCTGAATGTGGTGTTGGTGAGAGCAGCTCTGCTCCTGCCAAAAAACTCCATCAGTGGAGGATGTGAGGCTTAGGCCATTCAGGGTGGGCAGTGCTGGCAGCCAGGGTTGGTGCCCATCCCAGAGCCTGGCCCTGGGAAGGGAGGGATGTGCTTGGGGAGAAGAATCGTGCATAGGGAAGTGTCTGTGTGCTGAGGCTGTGGCAGGGCTGGAGGGACCCCTGGGAGGTGGGAGCACCTCGTTCACCCCACAGCTGCAGAGATTGCTCTCTGGGGGAAGGGCCCTCGGTGTCACCAGAAGGATGGCAGTGTTTGGGTTTGGATTTTGGGTAGTGAAACAGACTGTGCAGGGCTGTGTGCTGGGTGAATGATGTACCTGCAGTGCCCCCCTGGGGACTCACTCACTCCTGTGTCCTGGAGAGGTTGGAGTGTCTCTGGTTCCCCTTCAAGCAGGGAATGTGTGCCTGGGCTGGCAGGAGCTGGGCAGGCACAGAGAGGCAGTGCTGGCAGGGAGTTTAGTGCCTGCACACCCTGGGATGAGGAGGGAAAGGGGTGGGCAGAGGAGTGGGCAGGGATCTCCATCCGTGAGCTCTCCATTCCTGGGGCTGTGGGCAAGGAAGGCTTTGTGGGAGCAGGTGAGGTGTTTGGCTGGGAGAGGCTGGAGATGCAGAGCTGGAACTCAGTTTCCTATGGCTGCCTCTTGTCAGCGTTTCTGCCATCCTCTTCCTGAGGCAGGAAAATGAGATTGATTTTCCAGCAGGGATGAAAAACCCTGTACCCCTGGGCCCTGGTGGGGGATGTGGCTGTGACCATCCTTTACTGACTCCAGCATGAGCCCAGAGCTTGGGGGATGAGTTCCCTTTCCTTTCCCCTTTCCCTTCCCCTCCCTGCTGTGCCCAGTCAGACACAGCTCCAGGACTGGGCTGGTGGCACAGAGCAACCAGAAAGCCATGAGGGGCTCAGGACCCTCCCCACTGCCCCCCTCTTCTGTGACACCAGCGGTGGAAGGGTTACAACAAAATCCTTCTGTGCAGAGCTTCTGGAATTCAGATCCTCGGCGTGCTGGAGAGAAACGCAGCAGGAATTGGAAATATTTGACCTGAGTAATGGGGTAGCATTGCTGGACATTATTTTGGACATGGTTCATGGAGCTTGAGGGGTGAGGGCAGCCTGGCTCCGGGTGCTGGGGCCTGGGGGTCACACGAGGATACCATGGGGAAGGCAGCGATGCTGCTCCAGTCTGTCTGCTCATCTTGTTGAGGAAAGGGGTTGACCTCTCCTGGTGGATGCTCCTGGGGAGCAGCCAGCCTTCCTGCATCATGTGCAGGCTCCTTCCCTGACCTCCTGCTGCTGGTCCTGTCTCTCTCGCTGCTCACAGTGACATCCCGTGGTTTCTGTGTCCCTTGAGGAGCTGGCACGGGGCTGGCCATGGGGACAGGAGGCTGCTGTGACAGCTGGGCTGTGCTCCCCAGCTGCTTCCTTTGCAACCTCCGATTCTTTTCTAATCATCTGCCAAGCTGAGTTCAGCGAGGCAGCAGCAAAGCCAGGTGAGAAAATGACTGTTCAGGGAGCTGATCCAGGACCCAACGACCTCTAGACCAAACTTACAAGGAGTGAATGCAGTTCCCTGGTTTTCAGCTCATCTTCCTTACCCAGTGCTGACCTGTTCCAGCGCCAGGATGAAAAATCACCTCCCAAAGCAAAGTGGCTGCAGCGCAGGTGCTGTGTGGACCTTCCCCTGCTCAGCTCCTTCCTCCCACAGTTGTGGCTCCCCTTGGGGGGATCCTGCAGTGCTGACAGCTGGAGAAGGCCCCTTCCTCATCCTGCATTTCCAATTGGGAAATACAGCCTGGAGCATTGGGATTGACTAAAGGTACCCTGACCAGACAGTCACTGTGGCCTGGATCCCCAGCACGAGCCCTGATTGTTTTCCAGCCCGATGGGCCCCACTCTTGTTAGATAGAACGTGGATAGGAAATAACCTGGAGAGTCAATGGGAAGCCCTTAGTTTCTTTTGGGGCACTTTAATTGACTTTGCACCCCTGCAGCAGCGCAGGAGCTGCTCGGTCAGGGCAGTGTTTCAGAGTCACTCCTCCTGTGGAGCGACAGAGCGGGATCCACCTCTCTACTGGAATTTCGCGTGCACGTACTCGGCCCCGTGCTCCTGGTACTCGCCCCTTGTCATCCAGGTGTGCTGGAAGGACGTGAGCGAGGCTGCCATGGAGCCCCCAGCCCAGGCTGCTGTGCCCCTCCCGGGGTTCGCCAGGACCTCAACGTGGACGCCCGCGCCTCGGAAAAGGAAGTTCAACTCCAAGCACATCCTCTCGGGAAAGCCAGGGAACAAGGAGGAGCCGCCGGAGAGCACGATGTTGCCCAGGATGTGCCTCCTGGCGTGGTCGGGCACCGTCCAGAGGCTCTGGCCGGCCAGCTGGTGCAGGCCGGGGCAGCTGTGGTGCAGCAGCTCCGGCCGGAACAGCGGCTCCGGGCAGCAGAAGCGCTCCTTGCCCAGGGTTATCCAGTGCCCGTCGGGGGTCTGGAATCTGGCCGGGCGATGGGACCCCGCGTCCCAGAGCTCTCCCTCGTAGTCCAGGGACACGTAGCAGCATTGCTCCTTCAGCCGGGTGAGCGCCTTCTTGGTCAGGGCCTGCAGCACGGCGGGCTCGCGGGGGCTCTGCAGCAGCAGCCGCTGCAGGTGCCCGGACAGCTGCTCCCCGGCCACCCCCAGGCAGCGGCTGCCCTTCCTCAGGGTGCGGCCCCCGCAGACGGAGGTGACGTGGGACAGAGCTGCCCCGGCCTCCACGGCCAGCCCGGTGACCCTGCCGTGGGCGCAGAGCGACAGGAAGCCGGTGTTGGCCAGGTGCAGGCCGGGCACGCCGAGGCTCTCGAACAGCACCTCGGCCGCCTTCTCCCTGTCGGCCGCGGGGCAGGACGGGGACTCGGCCAGGAGCACCGGGTGCTCCTCCGGGAGGACTTTGAGGTGGCAGCAGAAGAGGTGACTCCACAGGGTTCTCATTCCGTCCCAATCCTCAACGACGCCGAACTTGAGCGGGTAGGAGAGGGGTGCTGCGGCCGAGCCCCCCGCGCTCTCTATGGCAGGGGGGTGCTGCTGGCTGTCCCACGGGGTGCCCGCGCTCCAGGGATGTGCCAGCACCGTCCTCAGCACGCACTGGGGCTGCTCCTGGCCCGCAAAGCCGCCCCGGGTGAAGTGGCTGCCGCTGTCTATGACCACCGCGGGCTTCAGCATGGCTGGCGCTCCGCAGGGATGCCGGGCACGGAGCAAGAGCCTGCCGTGGGACAAGAGGGGTTTCGTGAGGGCGAACCGGGCTCGGGGAGCTGCTCTGCGAGAGAGACTGGCTCAGCCCCACTGGAGGACAGCGGTGTCTGGTCTGGCTGTGTCACAGCCTTTGCTTCTGTCTCCTCGCTCCCTGTCTCGCTGTGCATCCCTCCTGGGGTACCTCGTCCCCATCCCCAGAGATTTCCTAACAGCGCAAGGACAGAACTTCAGGTGCTTTTAGGGAAGCAAGGGAAAACTGGACAGGAAAGTTGAGTGGTTGGACCAAATGGGCTGCGGCCAAAGGAGTGTGGCCAGTGGGTAAAAAGAGGTGATTCTCCCACCTGGAGCACTGCATGGTTAGGTTTCCCCAGCATAGGAAGGACATGGAACTGTTGGAGCAAGTCCAGAGTTACTGAGGGCACTGGAGCACCTCCCCTCTGGACACAGGCTGAGAAAGTTGGGGCTCTTGAGGCTGGAGAAGAGAAAGTTGTGTGGAGACCTCAGAGCACCTTTCCAGTGTGTGAAGGGGCTGCAGGGAAAGCAACTTTTTGTCTGGAACTGCAGTGACAGAACAAGGGGGAATGGGATCAAACTGAAAGAGGGGAAATTTGTGTTGGATATTAGCAAGAAATTCTCCCCTGGGAGAGGGGAGGCCCTGGCACAGGGTGCCCAGAGAAGCTGTGGCTGCCCCTGGATCCCTGGCAGTGTCCAAGGCCAGGCTGAACAGGGCTTGGAGCACCCTGGGACAGTGGAAGGTGTCCCTGCCCATGGCAGGGGGGATTGAAGCTGGATGATCTCTAAGGTCCATTTCAATCTCTTAGCACCCTATGATTCTATGAATGCTGCTGCCAGCAGAGCCCATAGCATGTGCAGAGTAGCCCAGAGGATCTGTGATCCCAGCTGGCAAAGAAAGGAAGGAGTTTGGGGTGCCTCTGTGTGTGTCCAGGCATTTCCCCAGCTCTCTGTGCCTGCCAGACCCACTCCTGTGGCATGGTGTGCCTCTTGACCCACTATTTGGGCACCCTCCAGGCCAGGTGACATCTTCATTCTTTCCAGAGCTTCTAATGTGCCCCTCTGGACCCACCTTTGCACCCCCCAGTGTAAGCACACATCAGAAATTCATCAGGGAAGCTCCCATGGCAGCAGACAGGCTTGGCGCTGTCCTCCTGGGCAGAGAGAGCACTAAGCCAGCCCCTGCCTGGGGCTGTCAGTGGTGGGTGGGTCCCTGGGAGGAGCTGCCAGCACCTGAGGAGCCACCATGGGCTCCCAGCCTTGTCCCAGGGCCCTGGAGTGAGCAGAGCAGCATGTGAGCAGGGGGCACGAGGGATGCTGTGCCAGCCCTGGAGCCCTCCCTGGGGTTGGGGGCTGTCCCTGAGGGTGCTCTTTACCTTGTGGCTTGTGTCCATCTGCCCTCCTCCTCGGCTCCTGGAGCTGAGAGTGCTGGGGCCAGGGCTGGGAGTGCTGGGGCCAGGGCTGTGGGCGCTGGGGTTGGGGTGCTCATGGAACCATGGCTGCACTCCCTGCTGTGATCTCACAGGCAGTGCACCCCGAGGGTTCTCCTACCCTCCGGCATCACTTCTGCCCCAAAGCGTCGCTTCTGGTGACAACTGAAAATCAGATTGAAATCCACCCCATTTAGTACTTCAGGGACAGCCCCTGCCCAGAGCCAGAGGTGTCTGACAGATGCTCTCCCCTTTGCCCCAGAGGTACGAGACCTCCTCGAAGATGGAGCAGTTCCTGACGCGGTTCCTGCTGCGGGAAACCATGCACCAGCTGCAGTCGCTGCAGGCGTCCCTCGAGTGCGCCGTGGACACTGTGGAGGAGCAGGCGGGACGGGAGAGGTACCGGGGTGGGATGGGCTGGTCCTTGCTGGGATGGTGTGGCCCCAGTTTCTCAGGGCCTTTCCACAGACCACTCATGTCTATAGATTGAAGGTCAGAAATCAGAAGGCTTTATTACTGACATCAAGAAAACAGAACAAATCTTTGTCCCTCCCTCCCTACGTTAGGTTGGAGGGATTGTCTGTGTCTGTGTGTCTGACCGTGTTTCTGTCAGGAATTCACAGCAAGATAGAGAGGAAGACATTTCACTGGTCAAGGAAAGCATATTTACATTCTTTTATCTAAGTTTTTTCTTGGGAAGTTACAGAACTCTCCTTAGCAATGGATTTCAGGACAAGTTAAAAGCAACTTGCATTTCTCCAGCCTTTCTCTGAAATTTCTCAAAAACCCACCAACAAGTCACTACCACAGGTCCCCTGTCCCCAGCCCCACACTCTGGGAGGGACATCTGGGAGTGGGGTCTGCCCTTTCCAGGCCTGCAGCGGAGCTGGCCCCTCTAGGAATGACTTCAACCCCTCCTTTTGCTTTTTTTATTTTTAATTCCAGAAAGGAGATAAAGAAATCGGAGCCTTCGGTTGGCCTGAGGTCAGGGAGGCGGTGTGGGCGCAGGGGACAGAAGAACGTCTGCCTGTCCCCAACAGACCCCTATTCTGGGATGCTGACAACAGGTACCTGCTGTCCCTCAGGTGGTTTGTGCCCTGCTGGAGCCTGGAGGGGGTGTGGGACCAGCACAGAATCAGTAAGGTGGGAAAAGATCCCCAAGATTGAGTCCAACCATTCCCCCAGCACTGCCAAGGCCATGTCCACCACTAACCCATGTCCCTCAGTGCCACACGTACAGCAGCACTGGGCAGTGAGGGCTTCTCCAGAACAGAGCCTGGAGCATCTCACCCAGATGCCAGCTGGAGCTCCTGTGGGACACTAGGCAGTGGGAAAAGTTGCAGCAGAAAAAAAAAATCCAACAGCATTAAATTGGACGTTAAGAAGCTTTTGTGGTTGTGAGGTGTTGAGCAAGCTCTTGCAGTGACAGAACTGAGCTTTTTTTGGGTGACATCCCCGTGCCCTTTGCCGTGCAGGTGTTTGTGTTGAGGACAACAGCCAGTGGATGGCTCAGATCAACAGGCTGCAGCAGCTCATCGAGAAGCTGGAGTGCAAGGTGTGTGCCCAAGGGGGGTGGCTGGGACTGGCCCACGCCTGGGCATGGCCAGATCAGTGCTGAGACCCCTCCCCCGTGCCAGCAGCCCCCCTCTTCACTCCTGCCATTGTCACAGAGCTGCACCCATGCCCCAGCCCTGCAGTCTGCAGAGCCATCCTTCTCCCTCTACTCTGGTGATCCTCTCCTGGCTTCCCCAGGGTGCTGACGAGACAGCCAGGCCCCACTGACCCCAGGTACCACAGGGAATGTCCCTGGAGCAGTGCCCACCTGTGCCCTGGGTTCCTGCCTCTCCTGCTGCAGAGCTTTCCCAGTAACCTCGTTTTTCCCCCTTGCAGAGCCCACGCCTGGAGCCGCTGAAGGAGGAAGCCCTGTGCAAAGGCCAGGATGCAGTAAGCCCCTGTCCCCACCCTCGTGGTTTGCAGGTGACCCCTCTCCCACAGGCTGTGCCCCAGGGCTGGGACAGCCCCTGCTGATGGAGCAGGCAGGGATTCGGGGCTGTGAGCCGGGTGTGGGATCATCCATGGGACAAAGGCAGCTCCCTGCTGTCCCTGCCAGCCCTGGGCAGTGCCCACAGCCCGCCCAGAGGAAGGCAACGCTCTGCTTGTGTGCCACAGCCCGGGTGGAGGGGTCCCCAAGCTCCTTTCTGCTGGGGGAACCACACTGCGAACTGCAGCAGCCCCAAAGCAGGACCCCCCCACTGGGGGATGGAGCATCTCCTGTTGGTGTGGTCCTTGTAAAGACAACCTGCCCAGGTGGGAAGAAGCCACTCTGTGTCCCCGCTGTCCCCAGCACGGTGGTGCCAGACCCGCTGCGGTGGCACAGGATGGCATGGCAGGGTGGGAGCAGGGAAGGCAGAAGGGACGGGCCGGCCCCTGATGCCGCGCTGTCCCTCGGCAGCACATCCTGGTGGCCAAGAGGCAGATCTCGGTGGCCACGAGCAGCATCGAGGAGTTCCGGCAGGCGTTCCGCTCCTATACCGAGGGCACGGCCGGGCACAGCAGCTGCCTGCAGTAAGTGGGGTGCTTTGGGGGGTGCTTTGGGGGGGTGGCTCCCCCTAAAATGGGGGTTTTAACACCCTTGGGGGACACACGGGTTTGTGTGGAGCGTTTTGTGTGCTGGCCGGGGCAAGGGTGGGCTCGGAGCTTGCAGGCAGGATGGGTGTCAGTGCTGTGGCAGCGTCCCTGCACAACCATCCCATCTGCTGCAGGTATTCCCGGTAAGAACCAGGGCCTGGCAAAGAGCAGGGAAGGTTTATGCCAGCAGGAACGGCTGTGGCGTGTTCCTGTAAGCCAATGCTCGAGCTCCTCCAGCTCTGCAGGACGTGAAAGCAATGGAAAGGTCAAGGGCAGGGCTCCTGCAGGGCGTTCGTTTATGGAGAGCGTGTGGGAAGCTGCCGGGAGCACCTGAAGCTGACCCTGTGTGAGGCCAAGGCTGCCCCGGCGTTGGTGCTCTGCCCGCAGGGACACGGCGCTGCCAGCCCGGCCCTGAGATGTCGCAGCTGCTCCCTGAGCGGCGCTTCCCCTCTCCCACGGGACACTTGAGGCCGCTTTCTGCAGGGAATGTTCGTGCTGTTCCCGTTTCGAGTGTCGTTCTTGAGCTCTTCACTTTCAACAGCACAAATTCACATTTTCAGCACAAACAAAAGGAAGATGCTCGTTGTGACACGTGCGGCAGAGAGAATGGGAGGCTTTTTCTTTGCAATCGATGGGCTTTTTTGTTGTCAGGGCTATTTGTGGAGCCAGCGGGGTGGCACTGCATGGGCTGGCTCTCCACGTGAGCGCAGAGCTGGAGCCCGGCCCGGGGAGACTCCGTGGGCTCGGTTCACTCCAGGGAATTGCAAAGCCCCCCGTGGGAGCAGGGAGCCGCAGAGCTGCGGGGTGACACTCTGTGCTGTCCCCCCGGGCTCGGTTCTCAGCAGCAGCTGCAGGAGGGTCTCGTCCTCAGCTGGGCTTGCTGCAGCAGCAGCCGAGCACAGCTGCTTCCCCCGACCCTGCCCCCGAGCCCTGCCGCCTCCCACCCCCCTTCCCACGGGCTGGGGGCATCCCCGGCCTTTCCTGCGGCTGGAGGGAATGTGGGAAGCATTGCTGCCGAAACAGCATCGCTTGGGGGGCAGAGAGCAGTGGGTTCGTGCTGCGAGCTCAGCTCCTGCACCCGTGCCTCAGTTTGCCCCACTCCGTGTGAAGGGGGCAGGTGACACACACCTCCTGCCAGGGGCTGGCAGTGCCAAGGGGTGAGTACGGAATAATAAAGCACACAACGTGCTGGTTCCTGGGCAGCAGCAAAGTGAAGCTCCTCTGCCACCCGGACACAGAAGCAGGATTTGGGTTCAGGATCCCCTGGAGCTGTTCACAAACTGTGGATGCACCCAAAGTGTGCTCTGGAAGCCTCGTGCTGAGGCTGTTGTGCTGAGCAGTGCCCCCCTGTCCCAGGCTGCCCTTCTGTCCGTGGTACACATGGCCAGGCCATGCCAGGGCCATGCCAGGCTTGTGCCAGAGCTGTGCCAGCCCCGGCTCAGGTCGCTCTGTCCCCACAGTGTCTCTGCCTGCAAGCTGACGGACGAGGCCTGCTTCATCCTGTACGAGTTCTGGCAGGACGTGACCTCGTGGAGAAGGTGGGACAGTGTCCGTGTGTGGGGCTGGGGAACCCAAAGGGCTTGCCTGCTGCTCCCCCTCCTTGCCCAGCCTGTCCCACTGCCCTGTGTGCCCTGGGGCCACCTGCAGCTCACAGGGGTGAACACCCCAATGAAGGATGTGGGGAGCAGGGTCTGGTGCTGGGGGGTGCAGAAGCTGCCCTGGCCCCGTTTGTGGGCAGGGGGGTCCTGGTACCACATCCCCCTGACCCTACACCCTGTTTTACAGCCACTTGCAGTCCAGCTGCAGCAAGACTTTCCAGCAGTCCATCCTCAGCTTGCTGGAGTCCCCAGAGCTGCTGACCACCATGCTCTTCCCAGGTGAGGGTGCCTCAGTCCTGCTCGGGCTGTGCTGCAGAGGGCAGGAGCACAGGCACAAGACTGGGGTGACCTAAATCATGTTTTTTGAGCCAGGGTGAGACCCGTTGTCCCCAGCAGGTTTGGCTCTGTGAGCTGGGCTCTGTCCCCTGCCCAAGGGTGCTCTCCAGTGGGGACAGGCAGGTAGCAGATGAGCTGAGTCCTGTCCCAAATACACCTCGTGCCTCGTTTTGTTTTTCACCTGAACCTGCTCTGCAAAGTGCTGGTGTTCCTGGGTCACTCCCAGGGGCTGCATCCAGGGTTCTAGGATGTGCTGGGGCAGGGGAGAGGCCAGTGCAGGGAATCTGCACATTCCCCTGGTCCCAAGTAGAAGTGGGATTAGACGTGGGAAGCTGGAAACCACAGGTTTCCAGTTAATACTAATATTAAGCCCCAGTTTGCTTTCAGGATCACTTTGGGGGTCTTGTAAAATAATTATTCCATAAAAATTTGATTAATTTGGACTGAACCCTGCGCTGCTGATGCTGCTCCTGGCTTGCCAGTTCCACTGACCACATTCTCAGTGCTCTCCTGCAGAAGCTGCCCCAGCTCCAGGGGATCACCCCTCTCCAGGCCATGCCATGGGTGGGGGTGGATTCTTTAGAGCCAGGGACCTGCAGGGTCAGATTCCCCATCTCTGCCACCCCAAATCCCCATTCCCAGTTTAACACTGCCCTCACCTCCCTGTTTTGCCTCTCTTCCCAGCTTCCTGGTGGATCATGAACAACAACTGACCCGGGGCAGCGTCTCCAGGACACCATCAGCATGCAGGAGGACGTGGAGCCCCGGGCACAGCCATCACTTTTGTCACCTCCCTGTCCCTCCTTCCCTCCCGTGGCCAGTAGGGGCTGCCTGCCCTCTGCCCTGCCCCAGTGTTTTGCTCCTTTGCTCTTTTCATGTTAATTTATTTATTTATCCTGCTCCTAAGACAGTGTCCGAGCTGCCTGGGGGAGCTGGGTGGGGGTGGCAGCGTGGCCTTGGGGGGAGCACTGGGCTGGTGCTGAGTCCCAGGAGAGCCATCAGTCCCTCTTGCACTCCAGCTCCTCTTCCTCCTGGCTGCCAGGCTCCACAGGGTGCTGGGATGGGCAGGGGGACATGGCTCTGGCCAGCTGTGACATGCTGCCCAGGGAGCCAGGGGGCCTGATAGGGATTGTGAAGTGTCTTATAGGGAAAAAAAAGATTTCATCAACTATTTCTGGCAAGGTGCACCTGCTCATGCCCTGCCATGCTGGCACCACGTGCTGTGGCTGTGAGACTGGCTTTGTGCCTGTCCCCAGCACCTCCTGCTCCCAGGAAAGGCCAGAGTGGCTCCAGGCTCTGCTGCTCCCTCAACTCCCATAAAGCAGTCTTGGCACCAGGCAGTGCTGCCAGAATCGGGAGCTGAGTTAATGGGGAGGGGTCTGGGCTAGGGGCACTAAAGGAGAGGGGGAGGACTGGAGCAGATCCCAGCTGCTCCGTGGGTTGCACTGGGGCTTTCCTTGGTGGTGCTGCAGCAGCAGATCCTCTGCTGAGCCGGGGATCACAACCAGGGTGGAGAGTGCAAGGGCACAGGGGGCAGGAAGGACCCTCCTGGCATGGGAAACATCATCCTTGTGCCCCTGCCTGTCCCTAACGCCAGTGTGGCTCACCATGGGTGCCTCGCTCACCCGGGACCTGCCACCACCCCCCAACCTCTCTTCCCACTCCCCGTGGGTGCTGCTCCACCAGAAACATTAACTGGAGTGCTTCTGCCCCAGCCCCTGGGTGCAGTCAGTAACATCTGTGGCTGAGGGGGTGCAGGGTCCTGGGGACACCTCGTACGCCCTGTGCTGGGCAGCCCTGACACGGGGTCAGCCCTGGCTCCAGGGTGACACCACAGGAGGGCTCGCTGGGTTTTAGGGTGCTTGTGTTGCTCCAGCAAAGCTTCCTGGGTTTGGGGTGCTGGGGGGTGACCTGGCTGATGGCAAGAGCAACCTGCAGAGATGGGATCAGGAACTGGAGGAGGGGAGGAACAGCAGCTGCTGCTGCCAGCTCAGCTGGGCACTGCTGGAGCCTGGCCCAGGGCAGGCTTAGGAACCAAAGCACAACTGCAGAGCCCAGCCCTGTTGCCATCCTCCAAGCACCCAGTTATTTACTGCTCATCAAACCCCACTGCTTTCCCTGGCCAAAGCCATGATTTGCTGTGACCGTGGGGCAGCAGAAGTGGCTCCAGCCCTGTGCAGGGGCTGCTGCTGGGCCCAGGGCCACATTCCTGCCCCTGGCAGTGACATCCAAGGGATCCAGGGATGTGCTGGAGCCACAGCAGGACTGTGGCCATCTGTAAGGGATGAGCTGTGCCAGGATGGACTGCTGGAAAGTCTTGCTGCAGCTGGACTGCAAGTGGCTGTAAAACAGGGTGTAGGGTCAGGGGGATGTGGGGCCAGGACCCCCTGCCCACAACTGGGGGGGTTACAGAGGGGCACCTGGGACAGCCACAGAGGCAGAGCTGCAGCAGGCACTCGTTCAGGACTCCTCAGCTGCCTCCCCAGCCCCGTGTGGGGTTTACTCCTCACTTTTAGGTTTCTCCACCACTGGATTAATGTTTGCAGCAGCCTGGAGACCAAAATCCTCAGATGAAGCCAACGTGTGTGCAGGGCTGGCAGTGGCAGCCAGCTGTGCCCTGCAGGCTGCTCTGTGCTCACAGTAAAAAAACCATTTAAAAAAAGCTCAGAAAACAACACATTGAACTATAAACTCAAAAGAAATCCAACATCACTGAGGATAGGGCTGAACTCCAGCTCTGTCTGCACTCCTCCCAGGCTTTGCCCACACCATCACCACCACAGGGGAGGCAATTTTTGTCCCTTAAAGTCCCCTGGCCAAGGCCAAGGCCACGGTGTGGCAGTGTTCCCCAAAAACCCCCAGAGCTGCCTCTGAGCACTGCTGCAAACCTCTGCCTGTTACCAGAGAGAAGGGGGAGCTGGAGGATGAATATAGTCTTTTTATTGACTACTTTTGAGTAGAACAAACTAAATACATCTGTAACAGTTTGGGTTCCTTTATACAGGACATTAAATAAGTTATGCACAGGAATGAAGTAACAAATTTCTATTACAGAATTAAAAGTCAAAAAAAAAAAAATAGAAACCTCAACCCAATGTCTTCCCACACCCCAAGTTCACATTTATCATTCCATGTTTAAAAAAAAAAAACAACCCAACAACAAAAAAAATAAGCAATCATTCTAATCATGACTGTTAGTATTTCATTCATTTACACCGGGGTTAATTTTAATACACAGCCATCAACGTTGCATGAGAATTATGGAAGACAATCTATTTACAAGCAACTCCTCCCAGCCCTGCCCTGCTCTCCCTTCCCACCCCACCTTGGCACAGTCACCACAAACCCTGCAGGTGAGGAGGGGACCTCACAACCACGTGGGATTGACCTGAGGCTGCTCCAAATGTGTCCCTGTCCCCTCAGGGCAGGAAATCCTTTCCTAAGGGCCCCGGGGTGAACACCCCGAGGATGGGCTGCTGCAGGTCAGGGTGGCTCCAGTGCCTCAATCCCAGCGCCAGGGCTCCAGCATCGATTCCTGGGGACACAGGGGACACACTCCAAGGGCCACTGGAGCTGTCTGCAACACCAGGAGACCTAGTGGCTTTTAAGTAAAACCTTGCAGACAGGGAATCACCAGCTCTATCCCACAACAGCAGCTTCCCAAGGCATCAGGGCTGCAGCAGCAGGTCCCCTGCTGACCCCCAGCAGCGCCATGACGACTCATTATAGCTCCATTATTCGCCTCCAGTTGGAAAAGTGATCAAAAATAATTTGGGAATTACTTGCCTCATTGGGCTCCAGCCCAGCAGTCACACACACACACACACACACAGGGAAACACAGCTGTGCTGAAGAGATGGATTTCTGTGTGTGGCTGTGGGAGTTGGGAGTGGCTCCTGGAGGGCACAGCCCCTCTGTCCCACGGGCTGTGCCACCGGTGCCCTCTGTGAGAGCCCTGAGCCAGCCCTGCTGCAGTGCTGTGCTGATCACAGCCTGCACCACCCCAGGCCCTCCAGGCCCTCCTTCCACACCACAGCAGGGACTCTGTGCCCACCGAACCTCGCTCCCAGCCTCTGTCTCCAGGACAACCTCCAGAGGTGGATGCACATCCCTGGGCAGCTCTGCAGGGAGCCCCTGGGGCTGGGGGTAACAATCGACACAGGGCACGCAGTGCTGCCTTTCTTTTACTGCTTTGGCCACTGTGTGTGGGGAGCACTGGCTGTAAATAACCCCTGGCACCAGTGAGGGTCTCTGGGCTCAAAACAACAGCAGGAACTCCCAAGCCAGCAGCTTCCAGGCAGTGAAAAAACCAAACGCTTCCTGCAGAGCAAAACAACAGCCCCAGGTGGAAAGGGCACCTGCAGCCAGCCCAGCTCTGCTCTGCACGTGTTCCCCCACCCAGGAAACACCAACTGTCTGTCTCACCACAGACCAGGATGAAATCCAGGCCATCCAGCAGCACCTCCCTGCCACTGCCACTTGTTTTAGAGCAGACAAATCCTCTCCTCCCTCTCTGCAACCTTCAGCTGCCAGCCTGGAGGCAGAAGTGGGCTCAGCTTTGCCATTGCACGGAGGATGAGATGCTCCCGCTGGGAAATTGGCTCCGGTCTGTTCACAGCAACAACTCAACAACTGGCCAGCATGGCCACCTGAGGCACAGCTGTCTGGGAGTAAGGAAAAAACAATGGATATTATGGAGGAAAGGTGGCTGAAGGAGGCAGTGGTCGCTCTTGGGAAGCATGCCACAAGGACAGGGCTTCCTGCTCAGGCACCACACTCTCAGCATCTCCAGTGTGTGCCAGTGCTCTCCCCCCAGGCAAGGTCCCCAGAGCAGGTGCCCAGTGTCCCCCAGGTCTTGACGAGGCTCTGGTGTCCCCCTGAGAGGAGCAGAGAGATGCTGCAGGTGAGGCTCACCCCAGTTCATGAGCCACAAAGGACAAGGCAGGATGAGAGGGCAAAGCCAGAGTGTCGGCGCTGCGAGGAGGCAGCGCGGTTGTGTCCAATATGTCAAGTGGTAACAGTTGCTGTGGGGCGTTTTTCAGCTTAAAAAAGCCCAGGGAACTCATCCAGCAGAGTGAAGCAAACCCTCCCTCCTAGAGTCCGTTCGTGTCTATGGCTGTCACGGATGCCGGGGTGGAGGAGCGCGAGGTGGTGGCCGAGGTCTTCTCGAGGGCCGGGCTGGGGATGCCATCGAGGCTCTTGGCTGCCGCTGCCACCCTGCCCGTGGGCAGGGCCAGGGGCTTGCTCTGGCCGTGCAGGCCTTGCCCGCAGATGCGGTGGTGCCTCTCCCAGTCCTTGTGCTGGCAGAAGGAGCCGCAGTACCGGGCGATGTTGCAGCCGCTGCACGTCTCGCTGGCCTTGCGGCCGCAGTTCCAGCAGCTCTGCAAGACCAAAGATGCCGTGATTGAAAGGAGTTTAGTTTCCCTAGGAGCTGCAGGATGGTGCTAACTCAGCTCTGGAGGGGACTGTTCACCCCCTCTGGCCCAGGTTTGGAAATATTAAAATGAGCAATCCATTAATTCCTGCTATGGCCCAGCTCTTTGCCAACGGTTCTAACTCCCACTGCTCTTTGCCCACAGCAGCTGGCACGCTGCTCCAGGAACATCCTCTCCCCTAGACCTACCCGAATGCAGAGAGGAAACAGCAGGCATGGACTGAAAAACACCCTGCAGATGCTGCTATTGGGCCTTTTTATTTCCTGTTTGAAGCAGCTCTATTTTGGTCTCGCTCCCAGCCAAGCCCTCTCCACAGGGATCACGGCGCGCTGCACAGGCACCATTTGCTCCGCACCCTGCCTCGCTGCACAAGAGGTTGGAGCAGGCCAATTTGGAAAAGCAAATGCTCATTTGAAAGCCTCCCAGCCAGGTGGAAGCACTGCCAGAGCCCGAGCTTCAATCTGGAAGCTGAGCAAAGCCCCTCTGGCCGCCGGGAGAGGTGTCAGCTGGTGGCTCCCGGCGTGCCACCGCTTCCCTGGGAGCGCGGGGCAAGGGGCCAGCGCCGGAGCGGCGGCTGCAGCTGCTCTGGGGAGGGGAGGGAACGGCGGAGCAGCTTCCCTGCAGCTGGACCAGGGAGTAGCAAACACCCACTGGGGAGGGCAAACTCAGCTGGGGGAACGCAGCCTCTGTCAGAGCTGGCCTTTGTGGGGACAGCGCTGCTGCGGGAGCGGGGTGGGGGGAGATGCTGGGCTGTACCAGGCAGCCCTGCTGTGGGGAAGGGCAGTGAGATTCCCACTGTCAGGCTCAGCACGGGAGCCACCAGCTCATGGTGATGGATTATGGGCTGGCAGTGAAGCTCCTGACCGGTGCACTTTGGAGTGAGCTGCTCCAGAGCCTGTGTGCCCCCAAGGGTCCTCCACCTTCCAGGGGAAGCAGGACTTGTGTGACCAAAAAGCCCCTACCAAAGGCCGTGGTAGTTCTTGGAAAACTGGGTCACTGCTTCACAGCTGTTTACACTTCAAGTGTTTTTCAACTGTGTTGCAAAGGTTATGAGATGTGCCAGAACACAGGACAGCTTTTAGACAACAGCTCTGGGGCTTGCACGGGGGGTGCTCAGCAGCTCCCGAGGTCCCAGAGTGCTCCTCAGCACAGCTGGAGGAGGAGGACACTCCTCTGCTATTCCCCTATGGAGAAATCACTACTTGCATCATTCCTTCCATGGCTTCCTGAGCAGTTCCACCCACTCCCATCATGTGTTTATTGACTGGTGTGTTCAACCCTCAGCAATCTAATTGGGAATTGCAGTATGGACATAGTTCTCTGGAATGGCACCTAATTATTCCATGGTTCTGGCCATACTTCAAAATAAGCCCCAGCTGAGCTGAAACCCACCAGGAGGAGGGGATGGGCCTGCTGCCCCCACATCCCAGCAGACATGAACAGCATGGTCCCATCACATTTCTGCTCAGCAGACACAAACCCTCTGCTCTTGCTCGTGTAGAGAAATTAAAACACGGAGCAAAGCCCACATGGATGCGATGTGGTAGTGCAGGAATGAGCCATGTGACTCCCCTTGCCCAAAATCTCAAAAGCTCTACCAAGTGAACTTCCTGTTAAGCAACAGGGAGGGTAATTGGTGATTGAAGAGTAGGAAGAGATTCTCTGAAACACCCATTCAGCACATGTCACTGGCTGTGACAAACCAAGAGCCATCCCTTCTTTTCCAACATGCAACTGTGGTACAGACCACCAGGAACGTGCAAGAGCTTCTCCTGCAGCCCAGCTTCTGCCCTGTCCTATTTTCAAGACCACAAACAGCAATTCCTTTACTGCAAAGATCAAGAAACTCAGTTTATCTCAGAACTTCTGAGATAAACTGCTGCATGCACCAGCATCCTTTTCTCTTTGCTTTTACACCCCTTTCAATCCCACAGAATCCTTGGTCAGTACACTGGGTGCAGCTCAGGGTGTCCAGTGGTTGCACACACACGTGTCCACAGACATTGTTTAGGCTGCTTCCCTGCCAGCAAAATCTAACAAGGACTTTTTATGATACTGGTGCAGTTTTAGCTATTGGTTGGAGAGAAACTTCTAAAAGGAAAAGGTTAGGGTTAGGGTTGAAGACTGGATGGAGTTTGGAGCACCCTGGTCTAGTGGAAGGTGTCCCTGCCCTCGGCAAGGGCTTGGAATGAGATCATCTTTGAGGTCTCTTCCAACCCAACCCATTCTGTGATCTATGATTCTATGAAAGGGGGTGGGGGACCTGCAGGCTTGACCTGCAGACTCTCTGGAAAGCCCTTCCCAGGCTGTCCCCTGGCAACTCACCTCAGTGGACTCCTCCTGCTCGTTTATGACGAGGAAGGCATCCTCGGTGGCCTGGCGCTTGGCGTCGGCGATGGTCTGCTCCATGCGCGCCCGCTCCGACGCGATCATCTCGAACGCCTTCTGCTCCGCCTCGGCCACCGCCTTCTGCACCTCCGACATGGCCTGGCGCTTCACCTCGTTCACAGCTTCTTCTGGAAGGAGAGAGCAGCCTCACCCACCCACCCTGGGAGCGAGGGCAGCCTCCCAGAGAAGGGAGTTCCAGCAGCATTTCCCAGCACCAGCATGCCGACCGCTCCCGGGAGCGGCGAGGCCGCGCTCAGTCCCACGGGATCCCCGGCAGCACCACAGAGGAGCAGAGCCCTTTGGAAAAGCCAGGGTGGGGATGTTGGCAGCCAGATGTGCACATCCTAGGGCGTTCCTGCAGCTGGGCTCCTGCTGCTTCTGCACAGCCAATGTGCAGGATCTGAGTTTAGTGCGAGCGGTCAGGCAGGAGCCCCAAACACTCACCGGCTTTTTTCCAAATCTCCTCAGTGACGTAGCCTGTTCCCGACCTGCTGCTGAACTCCCGCAGGGAATCTGCTGGAATAAGGGACACAGGGAACGGTTGGCAAAGCCTTGTCCTGATGCCTTAGGTTTTAACTCTTATATTTTTCAAATCCTGTACTGCTAGTGTGACTCTGAAGTTTTCTGTAGCTTGTTAAGTGCTGTTCTCTGTGCTAAGATAGACACAACAAAACCTCTCTAACTTGCTCTTCAAGGACACTCACAACAAGAACTGTAAACCTTCATCTTGGGAAGAGGGGGGCAAGCTTGGGGGAAATCACATCATGGGCTGAGTTCTGCTTGGGGAATTTATGTTGATATAAAAGTGTGAAGAACGCGTGAGCTGTCATTGTCCATGTTGGGATGCACTGAGGCAGGAGCCTCTGGAGCCCAAAGTGTGCACCTGAAGGCCTTTCCAATAAATACCACCTATATTCCTTTATTCCTGTCTGGTCTCTGTTTCTAGGTAGCCATTTAAGGCATCAGTCCCACCCAGCTGCTGCTCACATGCCCAGTGGTACCTCAGGACATCACAGGGCAGGGAAGGATTGACCAGCTACAACTCAGAGCATCCCTACAGTTAAAGCCATTCCTCAAACACTCAGATGATACATTACAACATTTAATCAGCACCTTGCATAATTTATGACACTGTATAACCTATCTCCTGGTACTCTAAAACAACAGGCAATGCTTATAAATGTATGTTATCCAACTTCTGCACTGTCCAGAGGCTGTGAGCATCAGTCTGTAGAACAGCAGTTTACACTGAGCACAGCACTTCCCAATTCCAGGGCAATTCAAAGGCTTGAACTGATGGACAAATTTTCCTTCCAGGCACCTGAACATACTGCTTGATGCTTAACTGCACCTTCTCACAGGAGCTTAAAAATTATCCCTAGGTCCCACAAGGGGAGAAAGCAACAGTGTTCCAAATTGATATAAAAACTTTAAATCATATCACATTTAACAACATGGGGCTGGAAGTGTATTAGTCATAATATACTTAAATATAGAAGGGCTAAAAGCTGGCTGTGCCCCCCAGGCCATCACACACACACCCACTGCTCCTCAGGCTTTGTGGCACCTGGAGCCAGGAGCACCTGGATTCCTTGAAGGAGGATTCCCTCTATATTTTGTGTACAAACAAGTAGAATATACATCAAATTGATATTTATTCTTGCTGGAAGAAATCCATTTTTATTACTGAATAATTGGAGGGGTTTTTTTTTCCCCAGAACTTGATTTGAAGTGGATTTGTTTGGATGGAAATCAGAATTGCATTTAAATAAATCAGCATTTTAGACTTGTTTTTTGTATAGGGTCAAACCCCTGCATACTGGAGGGGGGAACTAGCCAGCTTTGATAAAGTTGATTCATGATACAAAAACTAGAATTAGTAACACAGGTACCTATTACACTTACAAAAGCCTTTGGTACTTTTAGAATAAAAAGACCTTGACATTTAAAATCCTTTGGGCAAGAGGGATGGGAAGGGGGATGGGAAGGAGGATAGTGGTGGACACAAACACCTCTCTCCTGCCTTTTCACCCTCAGGTTTATCAACCTCCATCAGCACTGACACAGGAGAGAGCACGAGCAAAGGCTGCTTCCAGGAACCTCCTTGCATTACATCTCTTCAAAGCCTTGACAAAAATCCTTCAGCAGCATGTAACCAAACCCACCTGGCACCACACAACTGGCATCAATAACCATCCCTCCCTGCCCAGTGGAGCTGTGGCAGCCAGATCCCTCTGTTGGAGTCCAGGGAAGCCTGAAAACTTCTCCTGCTCCTCTGGGAATTTCCTTTAGTCCCCAGAGCTCCTCAAAAATGGCCTAGCCAGCGACCGAGGCGTTTGGAGAAGCTCCCTTCACTTTTGGGAGACCCTGAATGCACTAGAAAGGTGAAAAGATTTTTGTTTCGTGTACCACAGAGAGTTTAGTTGTAGTTTTAGGATCTTGGTCTATGTATTATGTGGAGACAAGATGGAGATTTTTTGGGTGTTGGTCTCTTCTTCTTTCTTCTTCTCTGACACCAGTTCCTGTGGTTTGCTGGTTGGTGGAAGGAACTGAGTGTGGAAGAGACATCTCAATGAAACTAACACTCGTTGGTGTTGGGAACAAAACAAAGTACGTAGAGTTTTCCTAATGGTCAATATTAGATATAAAAGGTTGCTGCTGGTAGCAGCCATGGCCCTTTCTGCACTTGTGCTCCTGGAGGTCACAGCGCTGGCTGTGCCTCCGAGCTTTTGATAAGAGAAAAACAAACAACCTTGAAAAAAGCAGAAAAGGAGCCTCATTTCATCTTTTCGGGACATGGGACACCGAAGAAGCAAGAAAGCCGAGGCGGGGACTGTCAGGGGAACAGACCAACACCGACACCCCTCCTCACCGCTGCCCGCGGAGTCGGCGCTGGCAGGGCTGTGCTGGCGGCTGAGCAGCTCCGTGCCCGCCTTGCGCGGCTCGGCCGTCTCGGAGCAGCGCCGCTTCCAGTAGTTGAGCTCCTCCCTGTCAGCCTCCTGGCAGCGCCGCAGCACCGCCATGGAGCGCCGCGTCTTCTCCACCATCTCCATGATGCAGTTCAGGGCCTGCGGGAAAGAAGTTCTCGGTTGTCCCCTGATTTGGCCGTGGAGGGACCATCCCAGGCAGATGAGACAGGAATGAGGTGATTTCCCAGCATTTTGGGTTGGTGCTGATGCTTTAGGTTTTAACTTTTCTGTGTTCCCAGCCCTGCCCTGCCCAGTGTCACTCTGCAGTTCCCTGGAGCTCGTTCAGTGCTGTTCTCTCATGCTCACACACACACAACAAAGCCTCTCCAGCTCTCCAAGGACACCCAGACCCTCCTAGGCCCAACAACTGCAAACCACAATCTTGGGGACAGGGGGGCAAGCTTGGGCAAATTCCATCCTTGCCTGGCTTCTGCTTGGGGAATTGATGCTGAGATCCAAGTGGGAAGAACTCAGGAGCTGTCCTTGTCCATGTTGGGATGCACTGAGGCAGGAGCCTCTGGAGCCCAGAGTGTACCTCTGAAGGCCTTTCCAATCAATGCCTCCTTGATTCCTTTATTCCTGTCTGCTCTCTATTTCTAGGTACCCATTTAAGGCATCAGTGCTGTGCCCAAGGATACAGCACCAGGTGGAGTCTCACACAAGAAGTGGCTAAACACCTCCAGGCCATGCTCCTAAAAGTGGAGAGGAAAACCCCACCACTTTCCTGTGGGCTTAGGGTTGGTTATGATCCTGGTGCCAGCACTCCATGGTCACAGCCCCACTCCAAACATTCAGCTACAGGGCCTTTGCTCTACCCGAACCCCATCCCCTCCAAAAACCCATTAGCTTTAGACCACGAGGTCTCTCTGCATTTATGATCAAAGCCGAATTTTAATCCCATCTCTTTGAGGAAAACAGCAGTGAAGTGCCTGGAGGAGCTGCCTTGCTCAGAAGGAAAAAGCTCAGCAAAAAATCTGCCAGAAGCACCAGGTCTTGCTGTCGGTGCCTTTTCTGATCCATAAAAGGCTGGCACCTCAGGAAAAAAAAGTCTTAAAATGCAGTAATGATAGGTTTACTCATTTTCTGAGTCCATATCCTGACTGCATTTAGCACATCTGTGCACCTGTGCTGGCCAGGGCTGTGGCAGAAAAGACCCCTGTGGGGATAAGGCTGGGTTTGGTTGCTCAGCCAGCAGTGGCAGCACCTGGCTGGCCACACGCTCTGCAGGAGAAGCTCCCCAGCTCCAGACACTTCATCCACGCTCATTTTAGTCTCCACTGGCCATGGGCAGAGGAAACCTGCCAGGAAAGCACTATAGCTCCTCTCAGCCCTCCCCACCATCCACCTGCTTGTTCCTCCACTGGCCACCAGCACAGCCTGGATATGGTACCAACAACAAGGAAATCACCAACTGGAGCAGGTGGAACACTGGGTTGCTGCTTCCCACAGAGCTTCCCACACCCCCTGCCATTCCTTACATGATCGAGATGCTTCCACTCATCTGCCCACTCCCTCTCTGTTAGGCGGTGATCCACCAGCTCGTCCTGGTAGCCTCCGTTCAATCCTGCAACAAGCCACAGCCACAGAGGGATTAGATGGACCAATGGAGAGAGAAGTGGCCCCAAAGCAAGAATAAAGAGCTCTATTTCAGCTGGATTTTAAAACACATCTCAAGGTGGCAGCTCTACAGGGGCAATTCCACACTGGTGGTTTTTTATCCCTGTCTGCTTCGCTGTCTGGGAAGTGCTATAATCCACTTGTGGCTCCAGCTCTGACCTGCTTGTGGAGCTGGTTCTCCTGTTATAAACTCACAGCAGCTCAGAGCCTGTGATTCACGCTGTCCTGTTGGAAACACATCATGCACCTCCCACACATCCCTTGGAGAAACAGGGCAGGGGGTCAGTCTCTGCTCTCCTGCTTAGGAGAGCTTGGAAAAGTTAATTTCTATTTCCCTGCCCTCTCTTCCTGCCTGCTGGGTTGGCTACACTCAGCTCACAGATCCAGTCCTTCCGCCTCATTCCCAGTGACTCCAGCCTTCACACAGGGAAATACAAACTCCCAATCTTCCTGTTTGTCATTTCCCATGGGGAGTTGTTTCCTCTGAACTCCCTGCAAAGACTCTGCTGTAAGGACATGCCCAGCATCACACATCTCTGGGTATGAGTGACCAAGCAGACACCAACACCAAAGCTCAGCCTTCCAGGCTTTCTCACCAAGCCCGCCGTGCCTGTCCCGGATCTCTCTGTGCTCCAGCATCTTGCTGGGGTCCCTGTAGAGGTGGGAGGTGGCAATATCTTCCAAGGTGTAGTGCTGGAGGGGCGGTGGGGTGGGGTGGAACTGCCCGCTGGGGTTCATCAGGGGGATGGTGAGGGCAGGGCTGTGCCGGGGCGCGGGGCTGATGGTGCAAACCCTCTTGGCCGGAGGCTCTGCTGGCAGCGACTCTCTCTCAAAGCTGCTGTCTTCCCTCCTGCAATCATACCACCAGAGACAGGCATTCCTTAGCATCCCATAAATGTACTCAAAGAGGCAGGTTTGGAACCAGCAGGGTTTGGGCAGCGATGATTTTACCGGGGGGTAAATGCAGAGGGCTCAAACAGACGCGCTCAATTTGTGAGGCGATGCACAAAGTGACCCCGTCAAAGAAAAGGGTTCAGGATGCCTGAGCGTTGTGATTCATCTCTCTGAGCATGACCAAATTAAAATTTCACAGTTTTTATAAATTTGAGGCATGCTCCACATAATTGCATAACAACTTTTATCTTGGAATAAAACGTGGTGAAAATGAGGCGCATCCTTCCCAGCCCTGACAATGCCTCCCTTCATTGCCTTGGAGGTGGGAAACTGCTCAGCTCTCTGGCTCAGACTTTTCAGTGCTACCCAAAAGTCCCTCTGGGACACAACCTGCCTGAAAGAGGAACCCAATCTGAATTCACAGTGCAGTAGGGAGCAGTCATTGGAACAGCAAGAACAGTTGTTGGGAGCGATAAGATCCTGGATGGTGCTTAAAGCTTTGTCAACAGCAAAGATAAAACAAAAGTCACGACTTCAACAACTGAGCAGTGTGACAAAAGCTGTCTTTTACCTGTCTGGACTGTGCCTCTTTCCATTGCCGTTGACCTCGATGAGCAGCTCAGAGGAGTCAGCAGGAGATGTGGTGTTGGTGTTGAGCAGGATGTGCTCGTGCTGTGCCAGGTACTGGGAGGGCGTTTGCTTGGCAGCGCGGGCACAGTGCAGCAGCTCCCGCTGCAGCAGTGGGAGGTTGGCCTGGAAAACAAGCACAGGGCTGGATTACAGCAGGGCAGGGGTTTCCAGCTGTTCCCAAAGGCTTGGTCTTCATTAATACCTCAGTGCAGTAACACCTGTGGCCCATGACCCCGCTCAGGATCCTCCAGCTCCCGGTGTCTGCACTGGCAGATTTACTTGGATTTTCCCAGGAGCCTGATGTTGGTGGACCCAAAATTCAAGTGTTACAGGAAGCACTGTGTGCTTCCAGCCCTAGTTACCCAGAAAAATTGTGGAATCCCCATCCCTGGAAGCGCTCAAGGCCAGGTTGGACAGGGCTTGGAGCAGCCTGATCTAGTGGAAGATGTCCCTACCCATGGCAGGGGGTTGGAATGAGATGAGCTTTAAGGTCCCTTCCAACCCAAACCATTCTGTCATTCTGTGATTTAACCATCCCAGACAGACTCTGTGTGCCAGCACTTCAAACATTCTAGATCTGAACATTTGCAAATAAGATTATAGGCTCAGAAGCTGCCACATGGAGCTTGGTTTGCCTCCTTTATCTCCAGCACACAAGCAGACATATGTGGCACACGGCACAACGTCAGCCAGTCCCACACGGTCACCGCTACGCTCTCTGCAGTCTGGCTTGGGCTCCAGCAGAATTGCTGTGGTGCTTGCAAGGAGAGCTTTCCCAGCAATGTCACACTGCCAGGAGGCACAGGCAGGCACACAGAGTGTCAGCAAGCCCCAGCAGCTCCCTGTCACCTTCAGGAAGGGGATCACAAATGGCCGGAGGGGGAAGTTGGTCGCCTCTTGCAGCTTGCAGTGAAATTCCTCGATTGTCACCGTTGAGTTCTGAGAAAAGAAATTAAGAAATGAAATGGCAATTTGTTCGTATTTTTAGGCATGTGGGAAATGGCTCCAAATGAACAGAACTGGGAGGGAGACAGCATCTGCCACTCCAGGACTGACGGGGTTTGCATTGGATCCTGTTGAATGCAGCCAGGAAGGCTCAAGCCAGCGGGGTAGGAATGCTGCACTAGGACAGGGGTGGGAACTGCCTGGCCCAGCACCCTCCCAGCTCCAGGGTGGGAGGCAGAGACTGACTCCAGGGCAGCAGGACCCAGCTGGCATCTATTCATGCTGGGGCAGGCTCTGGAGAGTCAGACTTCAATCCCAGCTGCTCAGAACTGCACACTTTCCTTTCCTTCCTTCCTTTCAGTTCTCCTCCTCTAAACTATCCATGGAGTCTCATCAGTCTTCTGCTCACTGTGGTCCTCTCCTGCTCCAGCCCTGCATCCCCACTGGGGCTGCTCAGGCTGGGGAATCCCAGGCAGCATTTGATAACCTGCATGTACAGATCTCACCCCTGCAGCAAGTACCACAATCCAGGGTCAGAATGACAGCCAGAAGGACCTGGACAACTTATCCAGGGTGTCCAGGGTCAGCGAAGGTACTACCCTACCTCCATGGAATTAAATACTGCTATAGAAATACAGCAGCAGCATTTTGCATTGAGTGCTTAAGCCCTGGGAGTGACCCTGAAGACATGGACAGACTCAGGTTTGCTGGCAACCCTGGAAGCAGAAATGCTCCAGGCTGCTGCAGTCTAGCTCCCTTCAGTACGTGCTGAGCCTCAAAAGAAATGTGCATGAAAAGCAGAGATCAGTGCAGGAGCCCCACTGGGTGCCCCACGGGAGCACAGCTGGCCAGGGCTACAGAGCCTCAGTCCAGAGTCACAGAATGGTTTGAGTTGGAAGGGACCTTAAAGATCACCTCATTCCACACCCTGCCACGGGAAGGGACACCTTCCACTATCCCAGGCTGCTCCAAGCCCTGTCCAACCTGGCCTTGGACACTTCCAGGGGGCAGCCACAGCTTCTCTGGTCACCCTGTTCCAGGGCCTGCCCACCCTCACAGGGAAGGATTCCTAATATGCAAACCCAACCTCCTCTTTTTCAGCTTAAAGCCATTCCCTCTTGTCCTGTCACTCCATGCCTTTGTAAAGCATGTGGAGTATCATGTCTAATGATACTGGACAGCATTTCTCCCAGTTATTCTGTATAACTGCAAACACTGGATACAATTCTGCAGCAAGACCCTTTCATTTGGGTTTGAAGGGTGTTCTCATGGCAGGGAGTAGGAATGAGATGATCTTTGAAGGTCCCTTCCAAATCAAACCATTCTGTGATTCTGTGATTTACAGAAAAGCTTTGTCCAATTCCTTCCAGGTTTCTCTAGGTTTAGCTGCACACAAGCTCGTGCCTAAGCCTCTGGACCAACAGCTTTTTGAAACGCAGCAAAGGCAAGAAAAAAAGAAGTCACTGAGTTTCCCAGGGAGCACAAACATAACAGAGCCTTGCTCAGCCCCCAGCTCTGCTTGCAAAGACACAAACAAACAACACTGTGTGTCAGGAGCTGGGCAAAGCCAGGCAGCCTGGGATGGTGCAGGACTTACCACCAGTGCCAGGACGAGCGTCCGGACCTTCTCCCCGATCTCCGGTGAAATGTCATTCCCAAACTGCTGCAGGGTGGTGAGGAAGCGCTTCAGCTTACTGAGCTGCCGGGCTCCACACGTGGCTGGGAGCTGCTGGTTGGTCAGTGAGGAGGAGGAGGATGAGGAAGGGCCGTTGCTGAACCTCTGGGGTGGGGATGGGGCCCCGTTCAGCGTCGGGGGGGAATGGTTTATCCCGTTGGGCACTGCGAAGGGGAGACAGAAGCGATGCTGAGAGCCAGATGGGCACATCCCTGTGGTCTGGTGCTTAAGTGGATCCATCCTCCAGGCAGGAGGCTGCTGCTGCTGCTCAGGGACAGCTCAGGTGGCTCCACCTCACCCCAGGAGAGCTGACAGATCCTTCCCTGCGCCTGCCATCCCTCCCTGGGGATTTACAGGGAGTTTCACAACTGCGGTTGTTTTTTCCAACCTGGTCCCATCTGTGACTTTGCCTCCTGTCAGTGGTGAGCATGTCGAAACAGACTGAAGGGCTGGAAGTTTGGGAACTCGGCAAGGGATTAGGATAAATTGTTGACATCCCCGTGCTGTGGTTGCACAATGTCGAGCCCTGTCTGATGAGCAGCTGTGCACCGGGGCCCCAACTCGGTATAAACCCAGAATTTCAGAGTGAAAAGCACATAATTGGAAATAAGAGTCATAGCTGATCCACTGGGTTTATCCTTAAAAACCCAGCCCTGAATCCCTTATGGATTTTAGCAGGGGGGTCACAAGGTATAAAAACCATTTCAAATGATGGTCTTCAAAGAAGCCCTGAAACCACCTGGCAGAGCTGGCTCTTGCCTGTGGGAGGAGCAGAAACTTGCAAAAAAAGATGCCAAAATTTCTGCTGCAGCTTCATGAGGATCATACCAAATCCCAATGAACCCAGTGAGGGGTTTCTCAGAGAAGAGAGGAGGTGCTTGAACAGTTAAACCACTCTGGGGCATGCCAGGGTCGGAGGCTGGAAAGGCTCCACACACCTGGACCTTCGTGGTGAGCACAGGAGGGAAACTTAACCAGAGTCAGTTAAGATGCAAGGAAAGATAAGGCTACAGATACCATCAAAGGTGGTTCCTGCTAACCAAGAGGTGACAGCCCTCACAGACAGATGGATGATGAGATGAAGGTGAAGGCCAGCACTGAGAGGATGGAGGTGCAAAGACAATGCGAGCTCATGCCTTTTGCTATGGAGCAAAGCAACCTGAAAAACTCCTGTCCCCACTGGTGAAGCAGCAAAGCAACAGGGACGTCAGGATGTACCCACAGCTCCACAGAGCACACCAGAGCTGTGTGAAAGGCTAGGCCCCTGGTAATTACTCATAAAGGCACTTATTTCACTATAAAAGGGTTATAAATAGGGGTGAAGCTGCAAAGAGAAGCTCCTCTCAAACAGCAAAGGCTGTGCAGCTCTGTGCTCTCCAGCGGCCACAACTGAGGCGCTTTCCCCTTTCTCTATTTCACTTCCTCTTACTCTTTCAGATGAAAGCCGGGGAGAGCAACGGGCTCTATTTATACCTCAGGAGAAAGAGGGGCTGTGAGACACCCCTGGGGCTGGGGGGGACCCTCGGGAGAGGCTGCCAGGGAGGGAGCAGAGGATGTTGGTGGACAGGAGGATGCCGCGGAAGCGGAGCGGGGTGGGGGCTGCCGTTAGACACGGCCCCGTAACCGCGCTCTGCGTGCTCGGGCTCACCCCTCCTGACCCTCTGCCAACGGCACCACCGCAGGGCAGCTGGCAGTTATCTGATCCTGCACAGCACCGGGATCTGCTCCACCACAGACCACACGGCTGGGCTGGCACCTCGACTTCCAGGTGAGAGCACGGCGCTGGAGCGAGTGAGGCGGTGTACCCAGAGCAGTGGGATTGCTGCCTTGGGGGCAGCAGGATGATAAAATTCCTGGGAACAAAGCCAGCATCTAAGGCTACTCTTAAATAGGTCCTACATTGTCAAAGGTTTCACTGCTTCTCCAGCCCTGTGTTAGTGATCCATAGGCAGGCATGGCTTTGTTCCAACTGCTCCAGCTCACCTGCTGGAGCCATGGGCGTTGACAGGGCAGGTCACACACCCACTGAGTGACCAAGACCCTCTGGTGCGACTGAGAAGGGAAAGAGCAAGAACAAACTTCACCACAGGTCGCATCTCTCATCTATCTTGGAAAGAGGCAATTAAGTCATCTGCAATCAGCAGACTCAGGCTTCTTGGCCCTTAACAGCATGCCAAGCATCCTCATTGGAAAAATTAATTTCTGTCACTTTGCTAATGGTCTTTTTCTGCCTGAGCAAAAGGAGAGCCATTAAAAACGCCTGAGCACATAAAGATGGGGACAATGTGTCTGGAGGGATAACCCAGTGATTAGTGCTGCTGCCAGCACCACGCAGCACAGCAGAGTGTGTCCTCCAGGAGGCTGGGCTGGAAATCTCCGAATCCCACTGCCAGCATGGAACTCTGAGATAGCCCAGACACCGTCATGGGCAGCACAGCGACGCAGAACCAGCTAGGGAACACTCTGTGCAGGGAAAGGGGGTGAGGAGAGCATGGAAAATATGTACATGCCATGTGTGGGGGTCAGATAACTCCATGCCCGACAAAGTAAAGCAGCTTTGCTCCGGAACAATGCTTTAAAGACATTAAATAGCTTAAATGTTGGCTAAAGAAGTAAAAAAAAAAGACCCTTTCTATGCTGTAAGAAAAGGCTGAAGGTCCTTTCCATCCATGGAGTCACCTCTGAGCAACACTCAGCTGGAAGAAGTGGGTGCAAGGCTGTGCTACAGTTGGGCAGGATCAAGACTGACGGAGGCTTAATAGGAAAGATTATAAAGAGAAGATGGAAAAAAGAGAATCTGGATGGACAGCAAGGAATTTTCAAGGCTGGGAAATTAAAAAAAAAGAAAAACTTTCTAATCTCAGCTGCAGGAATGCTGTCTGCAAAGTGAGATACAGCAGAGTGGGAATTAACTTCTCCAAAAGATAGAGCAGAAAGCCCAGCTCTTGGCTTGCTTGAAGCCGACCTGATAAAAGATTCAATTTCTTAAGGAGTTTATGGTGGAAATCAAGGCTGCATCTGCAAAGAGAAGGACTCAAGGCAGCACCAGGAGCAGGCAGGGGGGCAAAGGGGGATTACACACCCTGGTTTATGTCCTGCATGCATTACAGAACTGCAGGAAAGCCCCGGTCCCCCCTCCCTGAGAGCCAGGCAGCATCACCCGCCATGCCCTGCCTGAGACATCCCCGGTGAGCTCTGTGAGCAGAGCCTTCCCTCCTGGCTAGAGCTGGTCCCAGGAAAAGCAGCATTAGTGGGGGCTTACGTGCAGCTGGAGTGAAGGACATGGGCCGGGGGCCGCCGGGGTTGACGGGGGGCAGCGGCGGCATGTTGGGAGGAGAGGACCTGGACTGTATCTTCACTTCCACGGGCGACCCGGGCATCACTGGCACCCTCTTCTCACCAGCAACTGTACCAAGAGAAGGTGGCAAGGCTTAGTGACAGTCACTGACACGCGTTTCCCCTCCCAGCACGCCGGGAACAGTTGCAAGGGTGAAGATAAGAGCTGGGGGAAGTCACGCAGGGCTCCCACGCTGCTCTGCACGGCCCCGAGCTGGGGACAGGCACCCGGGGTCATTCTTGTGGTGTCTGTGCTCACCACCCTGACCTCCTGACTCCACCTCCATGCCCCAAGATGCTGTTCAAAGTATTTCTGTCAATCTGCTTTGTGCCCACTTAAGATCTCTCTGATATTCCCCAGACGTGCCCACGCACACCTCGCTGAGCCTTTCCAGCCTTTCCACAGCCTCTGGAAGCCACACAACAGGGAACCCGGGTTTGTGCTGTGCCAGAAGTGACTGGAATGGGCCTGGGGTCGGAGAGATGAGCTGGTATCAGCTACTCACAGCCCCTCTCCTGTGTGCAGTCCCTAGTGTCCCATCTATCAGCAGCTCAAACTGCAGCTCCCTTTCCAGCCTCCGAGGGATGTCCCAGCTCAGGGGAACAGTGTGACCACACTCCCAGCTCCAGTGGCTGTGATCAGCTTCACAACACAAAAAAGAGGAAACATGCTAATGTAAGAGGGGATCTTTTTTTTTCTTGAGTGGGGTGTTTTGGGGTATTTTTGGTTTTTGCAATGCAGACGACTCAGCAGACAAAGGCTAAGGATCTCCAAAGCACAGCTCTCGTGGGAGCCAATCCCATTCCAGGGGTGCTCTGTATTGCCCTGCCAGCACCCCCAGTGTCCATAACCCCAAACAAATCACCCCTCTGGGATGACAGTCCCCACTCCCTGCTCTCCAAGCTGCCCCTCCCCTTGCTCAATTAACTCACTAACGAGATGTGAGCAGCTTGTCCCACCCAGGAACACGGCCAGGTCCCTAGCACATCCAGCTGCACCCCAGCTCAGGCTGTGAGGGAGCTCAACTCAACTTCCACCTGCCCAGTGATGCAAGCTGGGCTTGGGACCATTACCATCTAATTTGTTATCCACAGTCCTTACCACTATCTGCCAGCTGCAAGAAACTCAGCTTTTGAGCCTGGGCAAAGCAATTAAATGCTGCATTCCCACGGAGCACTGAATAGGTGGCAAACTTGGGCACTGAAACACCACACAAACCTGCTACTTCTCCACTCCCAACAACAAAAACACTGCTTTCGAGAGCACAGAAGACACAAACTGGCACCTGAGCTCTCGTGTTGCTGCCTGGGATCTGCTCTGTCAGCCCCAGCACCTGCTCTGCCACCAAGCAGCCTCATTTATTTTCCTTATGGCAAATCATGGGGAATGCCAGCGAGGTAACAAATGAACTTCGTTATTCCCAGCATTTCTTTCTGCTGTTTGCAGGAAGGGGAAGCAGGGATAATACAACACTGAAAATCCATGTTTTCCTGCCCTGTCAGTAAAGGAGGAATAACTTGGGTTGGAATCACTACAAAACCCACATCCCAGAACATTTGTGTCTTCATTTATCTAAGCCTGCTTTCAAGAAAAGGAAAAAAATTCTGGGCTTTGCTTTCATGGGGAGATATCGAAGCCATGGGAAACTACTATTAATTTTAACATATAATAACTACATTAATCCCATATTGCAAACTACTGTACATGTGGTCCAACTTCCACACAACTGAACCCTGATGTGCAGACTCTCCCTGTCATTCCCATGCATGAATATGATATTCAGATGAATAACCATACACTGATGTAGGAATATGACATCATTTATATATGTAGGCACCTATTCCAGCAGGTGAGTTTATCAGCAAGAGCAGGGAAAAGCCCCTGACTTTCTTTCCCCTCTAAAATGCAGCAAAACTGTGAGAGAGCTGATTTTGTGCACAAAGTTAGGGGTATTTCTACCACAAAAAGTCTGAGTTCCCTCACCCAGGCAAGGAAGGGAAACACTGCTAAATGACCCAAATTTTTCTATCAAAACAACACTAATTGTGCCTGTCCAGCACTTGGTGTCAGCTGCCCAATGACCCTCCTGGCACCCACTGTCACCCACCTTCCTCCTCCTCCTCTCCCTCTTCCCATGAAACCCACTTTCCCAGGTGTACATGGCCAACCTGATATTGCCATACTCTGCAGAGCACAAAATCCCTAGGTTTTCTCCAGTTCCTTCCTGAAATGTTCCTAGGGCACATTAAGAAAGCAGAACTAATTTGGTTAATTTACAGGGAGGGAGATAGATTTCACATGGAATTTATAACCCCAAAATAAAACCAGCTACTGTGTGAGACACCAAAACTGAAGCCCACAAGAAGCCAACACCTTCTTTTCCAAGCCCACTCCAACAGACAAGAAGCAAACAGGATTGTTAAATTTAAAAGCTTCCTGCTAATGACCTGGGGCATCTATAAATGCAGATAAAAACCATCTTTCTGAAGCTCTTCGTTTTTAGCCTAAACACATCCATTTAATGAGAATCATGTGAGCAAACCAGGCTGCGACCAAGGGCTTGAATCAGCCTCGAGTTGACCTGGGGCTAAAACTGAGCCAGTGAGCTGCTCCCTGGAGAAAAGCTGCCTTCCTAGTCTCATTCTTTCACTTCCACCACTCAGAAATATTTACCAGCTTGATGCCTTAAATGGCTACCTAGAAACAGAGACTAGACAGGGATAAAGGAATCAAGGAGGGATTGATTGGAAAGGCCTTCAGAGGTACACTCTGGGCTCCAGAGGCTCCTGCCTCAGTGCATCCCAACATGGACAAGGACAGCTCCCGAGTTCTTCCCACTTGGATCTCAGCATCAATTCCCCAAGCAGAAGCCAGGCAAGGATGGAATTTGCCCAAGCTTGCCCCCCTGTCCCCAAGATTGTGGTTTGCAGTTGTTGGGCCTAGGAGGGTCTGGGTGTCCTTGGAGAGCTGGAGAGGCTTTGTTGTGTGTGTGTGAGCATGAGAGAACAGCACTGAACGAGCTCCAAGGAACTACAGAGTGACACTGGGCACTGTAGGAATTGAAAAATATAAAAGTTAAAACCTAAGGCATCAGGCTCACCAAGAGCAGCTTTTCAGCACTGCCTCCAGATGCACAGGGAGGATGCAGAGAGGCTCCTCAAAACATGTGCAAGTCACTCAACTGTATCACCCACCTAAAGAGGCAAATGCCATCACAGATTTTGGATGATACTTTAACAAGAATAATTGTTGTCAATGACTGAATACTCCACGTACCAGAGCAAGACACCTGCCCAAACTGGAAACACAGCACTGTTTTCCTTCAAAAACTCCTCATTCCAAACTTTACCTGGATGAGAAACCCAAATGCTGCTGCTGCCTCTCAAGCAGTGCCTGCAGGAACAGGCCAGACATGTTTATGGTGCAACACTTTTGCTGCCAAGCTGCCAAATGCCCAAACTTTACAGTGACACGTGCTCAGCTTTGCACCAGGACCTGCCCAGGGTAAACAGGGAAAGAGGCAGCAGCGACATGGACACCTGGGTGGGAGAGCTGCCTCCCCAGCCCCAGACACACTGGAATTTCACATGGGAAGATGACTCAGAGAGAACAAAACCCAGTGAGATGCTGGTTTAGTCTTGGCTCTATGCAGGAACTGCCTCCCCTCCCAACAGTGGCTGGCTCTGCAGCACAGATTTCGCAGACGCTCGAGCTGCCGGCTGGGCACCACAGGCAGCTGCAGGCACAGACCAGGCTGTGCTCCTGCCCTATATATTCATGTGTCCTATTTAAGGAGCCCAGGTGTGCAAGAGACTAGAAAGGCCCAGAGCTGTGACTACACCTGGAGCCCTCCCTCCCTCCCCGCTGCAGGCCCCAGGTTCATCTGCCTCGGCTCTGGCTGTCGGTGAGCACCAGATTTCCTTCGCTGCTCCAGTTCCCATCCTGGCGTAACAAATTAAAAAGGAACATATGTCAGGATTAAGTGCAGCTGATGATTTTCCTTTCTGGAGAGGAGAAGAGCAAAGTGAGACAACGGGACAAGATGGCGAGAGAAAAACCTAGGGTCTCGACAGATCCTCAGAGAAGTCTCCCTCCTGCATCCCCAGCTCTCCAGCACATTTCAGAGGGGGCAGTTTCAACACCAACTCAAGGCAGATTTCATCCTGTTTGTTTTCTTTAAAGAAGCCTTCCACCTATGGTGTTTAGTACAGAGAGTGTTGCTGTGACAGGTAACCTCTGACGAATGGCCAGCATTTACTTGCACTACAAACTGTATAAAGAAGATGCTTTATTAATCCCTTCATGCCTGTGGGCTTGTGAAAAGGGAAAAGGCACAAGAAAAAGAAACAGCAACACATTAGGGAATATCTCAAGTACACTGGAATTTAAATTAATCCTTAAATTCCTTTGGCAATTAGAGAATAAATGAAGTGATGAAGAATCAGTAAAAACAGTGCATGCGGAGAATGGGATGTTACCTTTTCCAAAAAAGCAAGATAAGGAACTGGAGAAGAATGACAGTGAGCTAGAAAGACACAAATGGTCTCCTCCTTGTCCTCTTCCCAAAGTTCAAATTATAGTTCAAGGCAGTATCAGGAGGTGCTCCACTCTGCTCAAGAGAAAGCCTTAATCTAGATTCCATGGCAGAGATTTGCTGAGAACAAGGGAAGAGAGGAAGAGCCACTGCTACAGTGCAGAAAACGTGGATGCTTTATATGAATTTCCACTGTAGTGCCTGCATGGGCACAATTTAATGCAGTCACCTCCCTGAGGGAGCACACGGACTATGTGCAGGTTTAAACTCTGCTATCAGCTCAAGACAGCAAAGCCTTTCCTCCTGCCCCCTGGGACATGGATTTAAAGCCTGTGGCTGGGTGTCTGAAGGGCTCCTACAGCAGGAACGTGGATATCTTCAAGCCATTCCTGATGCACGAGTAGGAGTCCCCTTGAGAGCTGAGGAGGATGAACCTGCCTGCCCTGGGAGTGATTTTGGAGCTCTCATTTGTAAATAAGCTGCAAAGAGTCAGAACTGTGTCTCACCAACCCATGTGCCAGACTCAAGCTCTCCAGCTTTCTGTAGAAGTCAAAGCATGAAATATCTTGGAAGTAATGAGAGAAAACCACGTGAAACATGAGACAGCCCTGCAACACCAGCAGCTATGCCCAGCTAAGGGTTTGCTTTTCCCTTTGGCAGGTTGCAGGACAGAGAACAGGCTCAGAATCAGACCTTAAGCTTTGACCACTAAGTGGTTACATTGCAAACCTGTAAATTAACAAAGATTTTTTTTGAGCAAAAAGCTGTGTATGAGGGTTTGCCCAGAGGTTCAGTCTCAGGAGGGAAAGCATGTAATGGTCTCAGACAGAAAGAAGAGGCTTAATCAAAGCAGATGTTTTCAACTTTCATCTAGAAGAGGCAGAACATATTAATAACCTAAAAAGCCTCTCCTCACCTCAAAAAGTTAAAAGCTCCAAATTAATTCTTGGCTCTTGAGAGCAAGGGACTGGAGAACTGTCCCAATAACAGCAGGGTCTGAGCTTGTTCCAGAGCCAGTGGATAAACAGACATCCCAAAAGTGATCCAGCTATCCCAAAACATCCCCCAGAGCAAGGGAGATCAGCCACACCTCTCTTTCCACTGTCCCTGACACCTCAGGTGAGCACTCAGACTAGAGGTGTGAATTACAGATCACCTACAAGCCAGCAAAACGACCCCTTCCTACAAAAACAGTCCTTGCAACTGCTTTCCTCACTACTTACACGGATCAGAGCTCCTGGTTTAAGATAAAGCAATGCCAAGCTTGGCTAAATGGATAGAGAGGCCACTGGAAAGAGGGAAACGAAGGAGGAACAGGCTTTTAACAGCCCTTTCTGACCCCAACTATTCTGTAATTCTACAAGTAGCTCAATGTATCCTCCGGGGGAAAGGCCAGGGAAATGCCCAGGCCCAGCCACGCCAGCCCCAGCGAGGAGGACGAGCTGCAGTTGGCTCCTCACAGGGTCCCTGTTGATCATCTGAATGCAGACGAGAGGCAGCATCAGTGTAACCTGACCTGATAATGTAAATAGGGTGAAATGAAATATGGTTCGCCACCTCCCCAGCTTTGGCGAATGTTTATTTTGAATAACATGCTTATCTGCTCCAACTGCTCACCATCTGTTTTCAGTCTCCACCAAGCTAATATTTTTCACATTTAGGAACTGAGAAATGGGAAGAATTACATTTAAATTTTATTAACATCTTTCCTCTGCTCCAAGGTTGCCTTTCCCTCCCCTTGATGGCTCTAAGCCATCTGTAGAGCACCTCTGCAGTTCTCCAAGGCATGCAGATGAGAGGTGATCTACATGCAAAGCAAGAGCATCGTTACTCAGCCTTCCAGAAGATGCCATTTACTGCTTCTCCACCACAATTCCCTCTCTCACCTGCTTCCAGATAGCTTCCCCCAAGCTCAAACTCAAATCACATCATCAAGGGAAAAGTAGTATTTTATCTTTCTGCGGCATCGCTGCACCAAAAAGCAATGGAGGGGGAAGACTGAAGATAAGCATCAGGAACAAGGCAGCCAATACAGCAGCTTCTGGAAAAAAAAAGGATGGTTGGGTCTGTCCCAGTTTGGAGGAGAGTGAGGCCTTGGGAGGTTTGTAGTAAAGATGACTTCTCTATACAAATATTGACATTTATTTGCACGTGGGGTGGTTTCTAAAGGCCTTTCTTTGCTTGAGTCAACAAAAGGTGATTTACAACCAGAACTAGGGTACATGAGTGTGTGGCATAAGCGGGTCACCAGCAAGGGCTGGGCACACGAGGTCCTTCTCCATCCTCCTCCCTCCACGCCACAGAGCTGGCCAAGATGATACTACAGCATCTGTGGCAGTGGGTAACTCATGTCACAGCACAGATACTTCCTCCACTCCATGTGATCAGCCTATTTTTACCCCGTGTAGCTCGGGTTTATGGCACATGCCGGCTCCTGAGCTGTAAGATGCTGTGGGAGTGGAGAGGGCTCAGCACCTCGCAGGAGAGCCTTGCATCACACAGGAGGGAGCTGCTGAGCCTGGGATAGGCATTTTATAAATCAAAAATAAACGCGTGTATCTCCATTGCCATCTAGTCCTCTCCCACACACAGCTGTTTCACTTTAAATCTCAATTCAATGTGAAACTCAGATAGAAGAACTTGAAAGAGCAAAGTATGTTATCGTTCTCAAGCAGTCCAGAAAGCAGTTAATAAGGGAAATAAGATTAATAATTTATTCCTGAAGGCAGACTGCAGATCTTTATCTGTCTTGCTCTTCAGTGATTTTTATAAAATCCTATTAATGTGCCTGGCTCTGCGAACTCAGCGGTAGCACAGGTTGGATTTGGGAGCACTTCCCACCCAGACAAGGGGGCTGCAGCTCCAGCTCTGCCTGTGCCATGGCCATGTCAGACTCACCAGCACAAACCTGCCTGCATGGCATTCCTGCCTCCTGACCTCTGCTTTCCTCTGGGGCCATGGGCTCAGGCCAGGACCAAACTCATGGATGCAGGATCCACCCCACAAACTACCACATCCAACATGCCCCCATTGTTGTGCATCAAGCCCCCAAATTCTGGTCATCTTGCTTGGACAAGAACACAAACCACTCTGCTGTGGCAATCCCCACTCTCCTGCACCCTTTTCCACGAAGGATGCAGGGAATAGTTCTTTGGAGCACAAAAGCTGCCCTGACAGCCATTTCCACCCAGGAGCTGCTGCTGCTCTAACCACCACACTGCAGCCATTCCCTTCCCACACCACTAGAATCCCCACAAATAAGTTTTGGGGAGCCAAGTTCATCCCTTGATGTCCCTGGCAGGAGCTTTTGCTCATCACTGCCTCAAAGGGATACTGTGAGCTCTGCCAGGGAACCCATGGTGCCCCAGGGCACAGAACCCTCCTCATCCTCACCAGCTGATTGCTCTGCCCCCATCAGAGACAGCCACCCTGGAGGGAGGGATATACTCCTGGAATATAGCCCAGGAGAATATATTCCTGGAAACCAAGGCCTGCATTGCAGTTTTAGGACAGAAAGCACCTTGGGGATTGAGGGAATGATCCAGGCTCCCCAAACCACCCTGGTTATAACCTGGGACAGGGCACTCGTTCAGCAAAGCCAGAGTTGCTCACTAATTCATTTGCTTAGTTACTGCTAAGTATTTTGGTAATTTTTTCATTAATTCATTGTTCCATTTAACATTACAGCATCAAGGCTATCTTTTATTTTTAAATCACCCACTCCTATAACAATATTAAGAAATACTTCCTCCTCCACACTATTTACTCCTTGGGCTAAAGCACTCGGAATGAAACATGAAAGGAGCTCCAGATATCAAACAGGCAATTATCACAATCACAGCAAAAAAAATTAGTTCTTAAAAGTCCCAGCCTGCTGCAAAGTGCTCTCCAAAGCCTCTGACTCCGAGTGAAACAACGGTGGCAGGAGCAAAGTTTCCAGATGGGAACATCTGTGTCTCATTTGCCTCAGGGAAGAAAACACCAGGAAGATTAACAGCTCCCGAGGCTGGTGGAGCCCAGACACAACACGTACAGAAGGGATACCACGGAGAAAAGGCTTGGAGCAACAGCCTGCTAGCAAAGATTATTATTATTTTTTTAAATTTAATGATTATTTTGCGGGGCTTCTACGTGTGGGGAAATGAGACGTCAGGGGAAAAAGAGAGCTTGAGATTTTGTAAATGCTGTGTAGAGTGAAAGCACGACTTGAGTTAATCGTGCTTATGTTAGAAAAAATAAAATAAAAGCGGCACTTTTACCATCTCAGCTACTTTTTAGATAGAAAAAGTAATTTTAAGAGTTGGCTTTAAGGGGTTACACGCCCAAAAGGTCTGAAATTGCTCCCTGCCCAAAGTATCAAGGCCATGGATTTGCCCCTCTGGGGTCCAGTGAACACCAAGTTTACACCAGAGAGTAAGAAGTGATCCAATAAGCATAAAATTCATGCTTGAATGACCAAGTCTCCCCTGGCAATGGCAGCAAAAGCCTGTTTCCCTTAGGAGCATTCCTTAAACTCTGCCACAGTTTAGGGACCACATTTCCAAAGGTGGGCAGGCATATAATCCACAGGTTACACAGAAGAACAACTGAGCACTGTGGTTTTGGGAGTGCAAATCTGTTTTTCATTCTGCTTAGGCTAAACACCATGGAGTAAATAAAGCTGGAACTTTAGTACCTGTAAAATTTTGGGAGGTCCAAAAGAGGGGAAACATGGTGAAACAAGCTCTAAGTTTAGAAAGCATTTTCCACCTTAACAGAGGCTTGGAGACAGCCTTTAGGACATGATTTTATCTAGCCCTCATAAATCCTTTTAAAACTTGGATTGCTGGCCATTTAACGAGCAGCTCCACCCTTCTGCTCTCCAGATGAAACACTTCTGCACTGGGCTCCATTTTGTTCCCTCCTTCTCTGACCCAGCAGTACCAGCAAAAGCAGCAGAGCCTGGGGAACCATGGTTAATTGGCATCCTCTAATTACTAATTAGCTCTGAGGGGCTCTCTGCAGCCCTGAACAGTCAATAGGAATGCATTTAAACGGGCTTGGGGAAAGCAGAGCTGTGGGAGCAGGCTCCTAGGAATAACCCAAAGAACTGCCCAGGGAATCCACAGCTCCCCAAGGAGGATCCAGCACGGGGCCACCACCACTGCAGCCCTTGCTGGGCTCTGGAGGAGCTCAGGGAGGCTCTGGGGTTGTGTCACTCAAGGGGAGCATTCCCAGAAGGTTCTCCTGCACAAGAGCCTCTCACATGGGTGCTGCAATTAGAGGTGTCCGAGCAGCACTCGTGGCTTAAAAATCCACCAGAAGAGATTTAAGGCAGAAATCCATCCTACCACCACTCCACAAACTCCATTTAGGACCCTGTGCCTCCTCAGTGTCCGACTTTAAGAAAAGAGCTGAGGAAAGGGCAATGCACACAGAGCAGATGCCAGCAGGAGCTGACAGCTGCCGGCACAGCACAGCCACAGCTCCCACTCTGCAGCACTGCCCTTCTCCCTGCTGGGCTGCTCCATGAAATCCAGGCCAGCACTGCAGCTCTGGCATGCCCATGGCTTCTCCAGGAGAACTCACTTCCCAGGGGAATCCTGCAGCTTCCAAACTGCAAGTCTGGTTCATCCTAAAAGTGATGGTCACCAGGGTGGTGACCCTCCTTTTTCACTGCCTGGTCTTTTCTATCCCAGCTCTCAGTTTCAGTAGGAAAAGTTGTGGAAAAGGAGGGCATTTTCTAGGCAATTCCATAAGAAATTTAGGAGGTGCTGAGAAGGATGCTGTTTTTGGGTCAGCACAGCAAGGTCCTTTGCTGAAGGCTTCCCACCAGCAGTCCCCACTCTGCTCACTGCAGGATGAAACCCTGCCTCTCCAAGGACAGTAATTTTGGGAGTTTCCTCTGAGAAAAGCATCCCATCAAGCAGAGGTCACTGCACTTCCCGGTGCATTTTTAACCCCAAGCAGCTGAGGGATGGTGTGATACCCCTTATCACAGTGCCAGGTGAGCTCAGATCCCAATCCCACAGCTCCTGGCACTTCAGGTCCTGCCCACCCTCGTGCCTCTGCTCCCAGTTAGATGCTGGGAATAAGTTTGGCCACACACAGGACAAGTTCCTCCAGGGATGTGAATGGTCTGCACAAAAGCTCCCACAGACTGTTACGAGAGCAGCAAGGCTTACTCAAGTTTTTTGTCATCAGAGAACCCAGAAATCCTTCAGCAGCAGCAGCTCGTTCAGGAGGGACAGCCTTGTCTGTGCAAACTTGTCCTTTTCCCTGGGCATCCCCAAGATGGGATTGGACCTCCACAGTGATCCTGCCTCACTGGGTACAACAAACACAGGCACTGTCCGTGACTTGGAGAGGTCCCCAGTGCCACCCTGCCCGCCTGGCACACCCCAGGGATCCATGCAGCAGGGGAGAGACTGCCCGGAGCACCTCGGAGGTTTGTGCAGCACAAGGGAAAAGGGGAACAGCCTGAAAATCATCAAATCATTTAAAATAAATGGATGGACTCTAACCCACCTTAAAATCACCCAGTAACTGAAGATTTGGGAGCTCTAAACCTGATTACTTAAGACATACAGGAGGAGTTTTAAGTCAATGGTTTTAAAACCATTTAAGAAGACATCCCTCTCGCTGTCCTCCATCTTCCAGACCCTGCTGCTTGATGGTTTGGTCCCCAATACTATAAATCAACCTTTAAGCCAGCACTGACCTCAGAACACAACTGGTACTGAGCAAACCTGGATTTCTTAGAGCATCACAAATATCACTGAGCACACAGGGATCTGGGCTAATGAGAACAGGAACAGCTCAGGGTAGGGGTACCCAGTGAGTAGAGAGTACTGAGAATGAGTAAAACACAAACTGGGATAAAAAAGTCTCTGCATACCAGGCACTCAAAGCACCAGCAGCTCAAGCACCACTACCAATAACTGTAAATAACAGCAATTAAAAAAAGCAAGGTCACTTCTGAAAGAAGTGAGATCTCAAGGCAGAAAACCACAGTTAATCCATAACAACCAACGTGACCGCAGAGAGGCACAAATCATACCAAGGACACCCAAAGCAATTACAAAAGCCTATATTAAACTAGGAAAAAAATAACTAACAACGAACCTGTTTGTTAAGCACAGACCAGGTACAAATCCTGACTGTCTGGAGAAGGAAGCAGCCCTGAAGCTCTTAGTCAGAGGGGCCAGTTTAGATGAAAACAATGGTCATTTTAGCAAAAACAAAACAGAAACCAAATCCAGTGCAAAACAAACCACTAGCCAAGTTCTACCACAAACCCAAAATGAAGCAATCAAAGAAGGATACAGAAAAACATCTCCCTTGGGTCCCTGAAGTCATACCATTTCCAAATATAAAGCAGAGTCTAACACAGAGTCTCCCTTCTCCAGATGGAGGCTGAAGAGCAGGAGCTCACCACTGCCAGCCAGCTCCAGGGCTGAAGTTCCACCAGACTTTATCCAAAACTGGGCAAGCTGTCCAAGAAATCAAGGAGGAATCTGGGAAAGATTTGGGATGTCTCTTTCATCCTCATTCTATACAACCTCCAACAAGTGCCAGAGGGGACTCCATCCCTCTGGCAGTGTCTGCAGGGAAGGGTCAGAGCAGGGACCTGACTCTGCCCTGTGGGGACAAGAGGAATGGGCAGGAACTGACACCCAGGAAGTGCCACCTGAACATAAAGAAGAACTCCTTTACTGTGTGGGATTGCCCAGAGAGGGCAAATAGCTCCCTCACTGGAGGTATTCCAGAACTGTCTGGACACAACCCTGTGCCATGTGCTCTGGGATGACCCAGCTGGAGCAGGGATGTGGGACCAGAACCCTGCTGTGGTCCCTTCCCTGACCCACCCCGAGGTTCTGTGACCAGGAGCTCCCTTGCCCCACAGCCAGGGTGGCTTTTTCCCAGGCAGCCCTGGCACAGTGCTGGCACTGCTGCCCACACCAACACCCTTCTCGCTGCCCTGCTGATATTGCTGAGGTAGCCAAGCCTCACTAATGACTCCCCAGCTCTGTGGAGAGCTCACTTCATTCACTTGGGCGCTAAGTGCATTCTGTGCTGCCCAGCTAATGGTCCCTGCCATCAGTGGCACACACAGGAGCCCTGCCAAGATGACAATTCTGCCTCTTAAAAACACTCCTCACACCACTACACAAATTGCTCTTCCTCTGTGCCCCAAGCCTGACCAGCATGTGGGAACTTTCCACCATCCCACGGAGCTGGAAGCACAGGAGAAATGCATTCAGGAGTGTGTTTTGGAGGGACCTGATGACATAGAGGGGCTCCTACACACCTGCAGCACCACAAGCCAGCACCCTCAAATTCCAGGCACAGGAAGATTGGGATGGACAGGAGAACCATCAAAGTTCACTATTTAGAATCATGGAATGGTTTGGGTTGGAAGGGACCTTAAAGGTCACCCTGTTCCAACCCCCTGAACACCTCCCACCAGACCAGGTTACTTCAAGCCCTGTCCAACTGGGACATGAACATTGCCAGGGATGGGGGATCCACAGCTTCTTGGTCTGTTCAGGGAATGATCCCAGCAGAGATGGGTGCACAGCAGTCACTGTTTCTGCTGTGCCTCCTTCCCCTCCCTCTCGTGGGCAGCAGAGGTGGAGAATTTCCATGGATAACCTCTGGAGATTCAGTGATGCACAGGGACTGGAGAGTGAAGGTTGGCTCAGCTGCTGCTACGCTTGCTTTCAACCCATCACACTGCAACACAGCACAGACAAGACTTTCCAACTCATCACTCTTAGGCTTGTCCTCAAGTAGTTACCAGTAACCTGTATTAACCTGCTCCCCATCAACTGGAGCACGGGGGAAAGACAAAAACACAAAAAGCTCAATTTCCAAAATTGTGAGACCAGGGCACAAAACAACCCAGCAAAGCCCCAAGTTTGTTGTGAAGTGCCATTTTCCTCCCCTGGTCACAGCAAAGCCTGTGACACAGTGCTTATAAATTTCCTCTAATGATGCAGCAGTGAGGCAGAGCCCCATCTGTGCCTGGGCACAGGTGAGACTTTTCACTATCATGTAAGTGCAGGCTGCCTTTCAATTACACTCACCAGCCCATTAGGCAAATTAGATTTGCATATGAGAGGATAACTAGAAAGTCAAGAAATAGGCCCTGAAGGAAAATACATTCTATAAGCTACATATCCCTGGGAAGATGTGGACAGGGAGTTTGCTGTTCAACCCAGGGCTACTTTAGGTTTTTATGGTGTTCAGGTTTCTCTCAGTGCTGGCATGGGTTTGAGGACAGCCTCTCCACCAGGCAGAACTGAAGCCAGACAAAGACATCTGCGTTCCCTGCATTCCCACCTCCCTAAAAAGATGCCCATTTCTGCAGGGCTTTGCATCATTTGCAGGTTCTGCCTTGCAGTATGCTGGATAGGAGATTAAAATATTACTGGTGTGAGAGAATTTCAATTGATTCCACCTGGGTTCCAACAATATTTCACTAAACTACAGAACTATTTCCAGCACCCTAAGAAGGTCTGCAGGGACATGATACCCAGTGGTGTGGCATTACACCCGTGTCCCATGTCACTGAGGACATTCATGTGGACTAAACAGTTCTGCTCAGGTGAGTCTGAAGAATTCATCCACCTGCTCACATTTATTTTATTTTTTTTTTCCTGGTGAGTGTATGCAAAACAGAGACAACCTAGCTCATCTCCCAGAATCCAGATGGCACTTGCAAACCTTGTCTGTGTATCAAATGTTGTTTTTTAGATCAAGTGTCCCTGGTTGACAACACAGAACTTCACGATGCTATCTTTAGAGAGGCTTCTCTGCAAAGAAACACCCTTGGAGCATACGTTGCAGGAATATGCTAATGTGGCAGGGTGTTTTCAGCGGCCACAAATGGATCTGTTCCTGGGAGCTCAGACACCCCACAACAAGCTGAGCCTGGCTGAAGGGTCACCCAGCCTCTATGGAAAAAAAAAAAAGTCCCAGCAAGTGAAAAATAGCAGTGAAAGGTTAAGTTACACCACTGGAGAGATGCAGGATGAGCTCACAGCAAGGGCACTCACACACAGGAATGATGATTACCAAAAAAACCCTACTAAATGAGTGAGGGGCAGCTCAAAACAGACAGCAAATACCAAGACTTCCCATTCCTTGACTTCTCCTACAGGTTTAGAGATTCTTACCCTATTTCCTGTTCAGCTAAGTGCAAGGATCTTATAAAAAACCCAATGATTTTCTTCCTCAAGGTCTTCGCTTCCTCCTCCAGATTTCATGCAAAGATAAAAGCAGCACAGTCAAAGTAAGTTCTTTAAAACAGGCCCATTAATAAAGAACAAAACTCTACAAAACTTGCAGTTTCACATATTCCTGAGATGGTCATGTCACCCTCAATGAAAAAAAAAATAGTAGCAGTTGTTAAAAGAAAACACCAACCTCCCCTAAAAAACCCATCCTGAGTTGTTTTCTATTCTCCTCAGCTCCAAGAACAAGAATCATCACCTGCATGTGAAAAAGCATGAAAAAACCCAATTTATACACACTCACCATTAAGCAGCAAAATGGCTTAACAAAACCAAAAAAACCCAAAGAAAGCTGCAGAAACAGGTCATGATCCAGCTCAACCTTGGGATCAGAAGGTGACACCAACAGCACTGAGGTGGCAGAAATAACCCCTTGTGCCTGCTGCTGAAAAGAACATTTCAGAACAGTGACATCAGGTAAAGCAGCAGCTTTTGAAAAAAGAAAGTGATCCAGGAGGTAGCTCCTTCCATATTGCAGGCACTCACAGTAAACACCATATGGCCTGTTAATTTAATTAGGGAGAAGAAACCCCCCTAAGTTTGAGATTTGACTTTGAAGGGTTTAAAACAAGTCTGAGGAATATTGCTCGAGATATTCCATTAGGTTGCCTCGCCTCCTTCATCCACCCTCTGACCCACGGGACCTGGTGGCTCTCCCCAGGCTGCAGAGCATCCCTAAGAGCTGGGATTTGTTTTAGAAGTTCACTCCCTTCACCACCACTGTACCTGCATGGATACTTCCCAGGAAGATCTGGGTGGTCCATGCCAGGCAGCCAAGCCAGGAGAGGTCTGGATCAGGAAGGAGGTACATGCAGTAAATAAACCAAGTGCTTCAGCTGAACATATCTTCTCAGCTAGCAACCAGAATGTTTATTTTAAATCCTCACAATCTCCACTGGCAGATCCCACCTGTCAAAGAGAGGATGGAGCTCATGGTGAAGGTCAGCCTGACAAATGGAGGAGCACCAGTGCTGAGACACAAAGCCTCAGGGCAAGTCCACTCCCCATCCATAAGTGAGTTTGCATTTGTCATCTTTGAGCTCAACCAACCAAGCTCCAGCTGTCCCCAAAGACTTCTGTATCTGAGCAAAGTCTCACTGCAGTGTCGAATTCCAGATTAGCCAGGAGTCTCTGCTGAATAAAACCATTATGAATATATCCTCCATGTCTCTCTGTGAGGAGAGAGGGGCATTTCTAGGATCATTTCCAGCTAGAAATCTGTATCTGTACCATGATGGGACACTGCAGCACCACTGTCACGCTGCCCTGCCAGGTCTCAGCACAAACTGCTCAGTGCATCACCAGCAGGAACAAGAGAGATCCCATGGAAGGGGTGGCTGGAGCACCACCAAGAATGCAAAGACACAAAAGGTGATGATTCCCTGAGGAATGGCATCCCAAGCTGTACCAGCTGATGCTTATGAGGCTCTGGTAGGCTCTCACCTTCAGCAGCCCCCTGAGGCCCAGGTAGCAGCAGGACCACCTCAGCCATGGTGCTCCAAGCACCATCATTCCCTCACGGCTGCTCTGTCAGGAGCCTCCAGCACAACCCTCATCAGCACAACCTTTAGGGAGTCCCAGCTGGGGAAGGGAAACCCAACATTTCTCCACCGACCTGGGGCCTGTGACAGGGCTTTGGCACCCAGGCTGCTCGGGGCAGAGGCACGGAGAGAGCTCTGCCCCGTGCCTCCAGCACAGGCACAAGCTGCCACCCTCCTCCATTCCTGCCTGGCACAAAGTAGGTCAGGGCTGTGTGGGCTGACCCACCTGTGCTCCTCACCAGAGATGCTCCATGGCTCTGCAGAGCAGGTGCACTCCCAAGGCCCAGGTAGGGCAGCAAGGGATGCTCCCTCTGTCCCTCACTCCTCTTACCAACTGCAGCCCATCCTGTCTTGAGAAAAAACACAGGATGCTCCATGCCACTCTGCCAGCACCACCCCAGGAGAGGTTCTGGGAGGTTTGGGCTTTCACGGAAGCTGCTGCCCTGTAGATAAATCGTACCAGGAGAAAACTACATCTTTCTTAGAAACTTGTAACCTCAGTTGGCATGGAGTTTCTCCTTGGCTCCTCTCAGCAGCTGACTCCATTCACAAATTAACATCCTACTTGTTCAGTTATGTTTTTCTTTATTATACAGACCCAGGCTGGGACCTGTGTGTCCCTTTAATAGGTGTGTCACAGCAGTATGCCCGAGTTTCCCATTTTCTAGTAATAAAAAAACCAACCAAAAAATCAAGGCTAAACCCAAATAACAAAACATCTAAAGCCCAGCAGACTTCTTCCTGCTAGCAAGGAAACCTCCTCTCAGGACACTGCAAAGATTTAATTTACTACCAATTGCCCTGGTTATTTTACATTTATGGGGTGGGGGCTGAAGAAAGGAAGAAAGCAGAGAGGGTGTAATTAGCTTTGCTTGTAAAATGTTCATCCCAGTTGTAACAGCAACTGGAGCCTATCGAGGGCTTAATAGATTTCAGGGTTTTGTTGAAGCTTGGAGGGGCGGCGGGGGGAAAGAGGAGGGGGGGGATAAAAACAGGGAAGAAAAATATTTAAAAAAAAAAAATCAATATGTGGATCCTACATCTCGCCACAGCCCCATATGGAAGTAATCAAGCACAAGGGTGGCAGCTGGGGCCAATAACAGTCACCTGCAGTTGAGGGACGTGGGGGTTTGGGATGGGTTTTTGATGCTAATTTCCTGGAGGAACAATGCGGGAGCGGGCGCGGAGCCGCGGCCGGGGGCAGCTGAGCGGGGACGGCGGCGAACAATGGCTGCACCTGGCGCCGGCAGCAGCGCACGGAGCCGGCACGCGGCGGCAGCGCCCGGCACATCTGTTCCGCACAATGCCCGCAGCCTGCAACAGGTCCGGGCTGGCCCTCCTCCCCTCGGCTCCCCTCTCCTCCCCTGCCAATGCTTTCGGCGTTTCTCGGCGTTAGAGGGATGGTTACGCCGCGTGGCCTTGCCACGGGAAGGCAAACTGACTCTTGGCTTTGGAGATCTGCGGGTGTTGGTGCTTCTAAATGGTCTTCTGGCCACCTGTGACTGGCCTCCTTCAGTGCCCCGAGTCCTGCTGGAGCCACCAGAGTCCCATGGCCAGGAGCGCGCCGAGGAAATTCAATATGCGTTGTTCTAAAACCTTAAGCTTGGCTTATAAAAATGCCACTGCCCAGCCCAATAAAAGGCATGATAGTTACACTTTAAAATGCTTTGAAACCTCTGAAATCGCTATTGTCCTGTTGGACATAAGCTGCTGACACACAAAGCAGTGCTAAGGTCAAGGTCCTGCCTCAGAAAATTGCTTGCAGACCCAGGAACTGAACCCAAGCCTCTCCGTGCTGCACTTTAACTGTGGGATCATCGCTCACCATTTCTTCCTGGCTGCTGCTCCTGCTCTAAACAAAGGTTTTTCCAGCCGTTCCCTGAACACTGCATGAATTAAGGCAGTCTCCATCATAAAAATAAAAGTTGAACAGACTCCCAGAGACCTGCAGTGACGCTGCCCCCAGGGACTGCTCTGGAGTGTCTGTCGAAACACATTTCATACCTAGCTCCTAACAAGCAATCAGATATGGAAATAGTCACCAGATAAAGGCAAGCTTACAATCCAGCCCAGAACGAGTATGGATAAGCCAGCTCTCAGAACGGGAAAAAACCCAACAGATTATGACCATCTCCTGCCTTAAATCTGCTGCATAGACCCAAGTGCCCAAATGACTGTTCAGCTCTCCAGCTATACTATAAACATCACACATACACGTCAAACAAATCTTGTTTTTTGTCCAAACCTTAAAAAAACAGATCTGGAAAAAACAAGAGGCCACCTGGCTCCCCCATCCCATCCCATAACCGTGGGAGAGCACTGCCTCCTGCTAAATGCTGCTGCTGGTTACTGCATTTATGGGTCAATTTGAGGACTGGAGGGCTGATTGACTTGAAAACTCAGCTCCTGCAGTCAAACCCCACAAACCTGTCAAACCAGTGATAACCTCTACAAGCCAAAAATCCACTGAGGGCGATGCAAGACAAAGCTCTGTAAAGCAGCAGTAAAATCATTTGGGACTCACACTCCATGCGACAGGCGAGGCAGCATTAAGTGAAACCCTGCTCTCTTGGGAACACCGGTCCTGTAAGACTCAGAATAAACCAGAAAAAAACCAAACCAAAGAGCCTGACCCAGGGTTCACGTGAGCAAAGCTCCCTTTGCTCTGGCGGGTTTAAACAAGCCTCTGCAACACCAGCAGATGCAAGTTGCAAAAATAGCAGCATCTTGGAAGTAAGCAGGGGCTGTGGCTCCAGTCCCTGGGTAGAGCAGAGCCTGGTTTGGCAGCACTGGTTTGGCCTTTTCACTATTAAATGGAGTTTCTGCTCTTTTCCTCAGGGCATTCCCTGTGTAATGGAGTTCTCAGATTAACGATTTATTCTCCTTGCCTTTAGCAGTTCTGCTCCTTCCTCAAACCCTTCAAATCCTTCCCTTGGCTTAGCTGCACTTTCCTGTTGGCAGTATTCGCTCAAACTGCCTTTGCTTTACTTCTTTTTCCTTGTTTCCCACACTGGAGTCTCTTAGTTTTGCATTATTTTTGTGTTTCTCTAAGTGCTGGATGTGCTGGGGTACAGCTACCTGACTGTGAAGGGCACACAGTCATTTAGGTGAAGCCTAAGTAGTTCCAAAAATCAGACTGAACATCTTTTCCATATTAATAGTGAAAATCATGTCATCCAGCAGACAGTAGCAGGGGAAAAAGAAGTGTCTTCACTTGGATGTCCTACACCATTTCTATAAAATTATTAAGACTGGGGACAGAGTTTCAAGCCACCCTCTTCCCCAAAATACAGCCACCTCTCTCATCTAAGCACTCGGCTCATCAGGCACTCCAAATCCTTTCGAAAAATAAAGGAGCCTGAGGAAAAAAAAGAAAGTTTCCTGCAGGGCTTGAGCAAGACTCTACCAAATTAGTTGTTTAATGGCCAAATTGTGGTGCCCTGATGCCGGCAGAACTTCCGTTTGCTTAATCAGGGCTCGACCGGCAAGGAGACCCCAGGAGCAGCTGCTCCAACACCCTGTGCTGCCTTCACAAACTCGGGAAGTCTCCAGGAGAGCTGCAGCAGAGGAGCACAGCTCTTTGCTCCTAGATATCATCACACCCTGTAGGGCTTTGCTGGGCATTTTTGGGGTTTCAAACTCCTTTGTGCTGGTGCGCTTTGAGATGCTGAAGTGCACGCAAACTCCTTCTGCCTCCTCTCCAGGGACACATAGGAGGTGTTTGGTGCATCTCCAGAAGCAGACTGACAATATATAATGTTTTTAAAAGCCTCTAACCAAATGCTGCAAAAGAAGGAAAACCTTAGGGTGGCCCATGGAGTGGCCAAGCACAGAGCTGCAGCCCAAGCACCCTGCCAGGGAGCCCAGCTAGGCTCTCCCCAAGGAAACTCTGTCATTTGGCATGTTTAAAGCTAACCTGGACAAAGCAACACCAAAGGGAATCATCCTGCACCAGACAGCCCAGCAAATATTCCTCTCTCTTTTTCCAGCCTCGCAGCAAGTGATGCTCAGCCACATTTAAGCTCCCCAAACTTTGAGTGCTGATTTTTGTGCACCTCCTGTGGCTGGGTGGAATTTCTCCAGCACATAAAATGGACTGAGTATCATTGCACAGGAGCTGAGTGGTGCAGGGGGCAGAAAAAGCTGCTAATATTTGGGGGATCAGCCTAAACATGCAACAGAGGGATCTTTACAACAAGCCACACCAGAGGGTCAGAGGAGCAATTTCAACTGCTGAACCTTCCCAAAAGACAGGGAGGGGAGAAAAAGGGCAGGTTTAAACTAAATATGCAAGATCCAGGGATTACAATAGAAAATGAGAAAATACAGCCTGTCTACAGCCTGACACTGAAAATATATAGGGGAGGTGTGTTCTGCTATCACAAGATTGATCTGGGAGATTTAGATGCTGGGAGCATCAGTTGCTGTTCAAGGAGCGCAAAGACAAAAAGGGAGCAGTCTGCCACAATGCAGAGAAGCCCTGAAAACACGGGGAAAATTAAGGAAATTTGGGAGCCAATGGAAGAAATCCACCTCTGCAGTTTACCCCCCCACTCCCAGCTTCAATACCAGCATGCAGAAACCAGAGTAAGCCCAGGCACAGCAGAAAAACACGTTCTGCTAAAACACACAAAACCCTTCCTGCTTTGCCATTTCCCCAGAAAACGCCAAACCCCAACCCTCTGCTCATGGAGGGAGGGGGGAGGCGGGGGGTAAGGGGAAAAAAAAAAAAAAGAATAACCATTCCATAGCAACACGGAACGAGCTGTACCGCAGCTCTCCTCAGAGAGAGTTTAGTGTTTTTTCAGCTGCAGAATCCTCGCATGCAGCCGGCTGGGCTATTGAAGTTTTCCCCAGCACTGCAGAGGACCCAGGCAAGGCTGGCGGAGCGCTGCGGCCGCCGCCGCTCCCACCCTCTCCCGGTACCTGCTGCCGAGGTGGAGGCTCCCTCCCCAGCCCTCCGGGAAAAGCCACGGAGCTCCTCAAGCCTTCCAGGCGGCACCAGGGCTGAGCATCCCCCCGAGCATCCCCCGCGGCCCCGGATACGCCGAGCGCTGTTTAAAAATAATCCCACGCCTTGCTTACCCTACCCAGCGAGGTTGCGAGGATCCAGCTGCTGTGGAATACACCTCGTTTCTTTGAAATAGAAAGAAAAGCGCTCTTCCTCCTCCTCCTCCTCCGCCCGTGATCTTCGAGCGCAGCCGGAGCCCAGCCTGCCTTCTCCTTTCATTAGCTGGACATGTGTCAGGTCCCGCACATCTGCGATTTCTCACTGCCTGGAGCCGCCTGTCCGATTCCAGGGAAACACAGATGGATCCCAGATGGGAAGGTCCTGCCAAACAGACCAGCTCTCCACCTTGCCAGAATACCCAGCTTAGAGGCACACACCCTCGGCTCCCTGCCTGCTCCCTGCCTGCGCCGCGCTGCTGCCAGGCTGCTCGCCAGCTGATGTCACCAGGCACACACCTACCAGCGCCTCGCCGCCCGCCTGACATTAACTTGTTAAATACACGGAATTTGTTTATGGCCGGCAGGAACAGCGAGACAGCGGAAGGAGCAAAAAGAAGCTCCGCCGCCCCCAAACCACCCTCCCCAAACCAGCCCTGCCTTGTGCAGCACCGGGGGCGCATCAGCCTCTGTGTCTCAGCCCTGGGTTTTGAAATCGGGATGAGCTGTTGGGTAAAGCGGAGGATTAATTTTCCGAAGGTTTCCCCATGCACGTAAATCTTCGCGGCGAACTCTCCCCCTCCACAAGCCCAGCGCCGGAGTTCGCGGCGGTGGAAAGCTGGCATGTGTTAGCAATTAGGAGCAACAAGAAGATAACAAGACACTGATGTTGCAAGGGTACCAAACGCGGACTGGAAAATTCAAAGGAAGAGCAATTAAATGTGTAACATACTACCCGGCTCGAAGAGGAAGTGTTAAAGGAAAATGTAAATCCGAAATGTTTTATACCGGGAGTAAACTCCACCAGAGATCTCGGAGCAGGAACCCCCTGGGCACGACCACGTTTGACCATTTTCCCTCTCCCATTAATGCACAGACGTGGCGGCTCTGCCACCTACAAACCTCCTGGTAATCCTGACAAGCTGCTCCCCGAGGTGCGGCGTGAACAACAGATATTAACTGGAGGCCCCTGACTAATCCCATCAGCCCGGCACCATTCACCGCCAGCCGGGCGCTTGGGCAAACACGGATTTACACAGCAGCATTCCTGGCCACGCAGCCGGGCATCCCTGGCTGCCGGGGTACTGCCCCGAGCAGGGGCAACCACCCCTCCAGACTGCCCATGCTATCCTGCCCCACACCGTTCCGCTCCCAGCTCCTGTGAAACCACCCCAGGAGGAGAAGCAGTGTGTGCATTTTGCCTGCAGACCACGCACAGGCACAGTTTAAGGTCTCGGGAGGGATTCACAGCTCCAGTCCACACGGCTGAACAGGTTCAGGTGGTCTTGATATCCTTTGCAAATCTTTGCAGTCAGCACCACCTTTCCCTCCAGCTACTTTTTTTTGAGAACCAGGGACTTTAATACTTTCCCAATTCCGCAAACTAAGAGCCTGCCACTACCCAAGCTGGGGGATGCTGGTTTTTCAAAAGTCCCAAAATCATACATGCCAAATTCTCCACAGTTGGTGTAAGGCATGACAGGATAGTTACTTGTTCACAGGCAGCAAAATGCTCCTTTTTATGAAATTCCCAGTGCTCTGGTAGGTTACTGTTAACTGCCAAGCCATGTCCATAAACCTTCTGGAGGTATTGCCCCCCGGCATCTCATCTAACCCTTCACCCTGGCTTCTCTGCTGCTTATTCCTAATTAGTTTAAGGTACCTCTGCTTCCCTTTGGGAGGGGAAAAGGCTGTAAAGGGAGAAAACAGCTTTAAAGGAAGCATTAAAAAGCATTCTGCAAGCAGGCATGGCATGAGTTCAGGAACACGAACACGGGCCATGATCTCCTCCTGCAGAGGATAGGCCTCCCAGTACAGGCAGGATGCTGCATGATAATGGGGGTGGAATTTGGGCAGGAGACTTTGGGCTGCTGTAGGAGCACATGAAGCTGCTGCCTCCCTGGCTGGGCAAACACATCACTCTGAGAAGAGCAGCCTGGCTGCAGGCAGAGAGGGAATAGGTTTGCAGCAGTTCTCCCTCTTCCAAACCTCATCCAAGAGCAGCAATTCCACATGCTTCAGTTAGGAGAAAAAACAAAAAAAGTGAATCACAAGTATCAGCACATGAATACCTGGAGCATCGAGAGGTGATGCTCAGGCAGCAGAGCAGGTTGGGAACAGGCAGATCCAACAGTGCCTCCCAGCACTCCCTCCTTCCAGCACCCCAGTCCCCACTGGAGGGGCTGCTGGCAAGGCAAGTCAATAGAACATTTAAGTTCACAAAGTTCAGCTCGCTGGGGCTTCTGACACTTCTGATGGAGGTTGCGCAAAATACTGAAGCTCTCAATATTTCATAAGCTGAGATGGAAAAACCATCTCTGGATTACACAGACAATGAAGGCAGACACAACCCAAGCAGCTCCACCAGCTCCAGAACTAATAATTTTCCTATGGACTTGCATCTCAGGGTTGGCTCCCCGGCACCTCAGGCTGTGAGGTCCCCAACAGGAGCCGTCCCCGGCCGGGTTGTGGCGACAGCGGTGGCTCTCATGTGGATTCTCTGATGTCTTATAAGAAGCAAGCTCATGTTGCAGCTCTGTCCCCACTGGAGATGGTACCAGGCAGATGGATGGAGCCCTGTGCTCCCAGCATTTAGTATCCACCATCAGACAGCACTGCTGCCTGTCCAGCCCTGCCCCAACATCCCCAAACCAGCCTGAAAACGGGCAGTGAGCTCCAAAGCTGACTTTGGTCTGAGTGTGACAGAGGGGGGGATGCTCTCTGATGAACAGCAGATGCTCAAGAGATGCAGCCTGGCATCTGTCAGGTCTTTGCATCAAAGCCATCAGAGATGTACCCTCAGAAGGCACAGAGACATCCTGGAGCTGGGGGGGCTTTATGAAAGAAAGGTAACCAGCACGAGGTGTTCCCTTGCCTGCTTTTTTAATCATATTTCAGCTTAAGGACCTAAACAGTTTGTAACGTTTCACTTCACACAAATAAAAGCTGTCCACAACTATGACAACTGGGTTCTAACTACCCTTTGTCAACCCATGGCCAAATAAATCCCTTCAGTGTTTTTACAACCTAAAGCACTTTGAAATGTCAAGAACTCGGGTCACTGCAAGTATTTTAACTGTAGTTACAACGACTTTATAAACCTTTATGGAAAGGCACACAACTCTTTGTCACGGTGTCCACAGCCCAGGGTCTAGCAAAACCCCACCATCCTCAAGGAAGAAATCACCACTTCTGGCTAGAGTGGCAGGAATATGCTCAGCATCAGAGTGAATTTTAGATTCTCCAGGCATAAAAACTACAGGTGGGATCACCTGGCTGCCCTGAGTAAAGTCACTGCCAAACCTCCTCTGAAAGGCTCATGGATTGTGCCTTACACATGATCCACGTGCCTCAGCTCACCCAAATCATGACCTATCCCTACGCTCATCCCTGAGCTCACCACTGGCAGAGGCAGGTCCCTGAGGCATAAAATCACAGAATTCCAGACTGGTTTGGGTTGGAAGGGACCTTAAAGCTCATCTCATCACACTTCCCACCCCCCGCCATGGGCAGGGACACCTTCCACAGGTTGCTCCAACCCCCATCCAACCTGGGATAGGGAGTCCATTCACATATCACCTACTGACCTCCCTCACTGTTCCCAAGAGGCTTGTCTGCTCCTAAATATGCATTAGAGCAGATTTAGTAGCCCAGACATCACCAGCACAGCAGAAGGAAGCAGAATTGCAAGGCAGTACGGGGAGAGCTCTTTTCCCTGGCTCACCATGCTAATCTGCTTCTGCTTTCTTCTCCTGGGAATGTTCCATGGAAAGAACGATGCAAGCAAAGTTTGAACACTGGGAGCTATTGATACCTGCTGCTCAGTGTGGTTTCTGAGGAAAGCGAGGAAATCTGAAGAATTTTTCCAGTTTCCAGTGGAATTTTTATGCCTATCACAGCCCATTGCCACAGCGACAAGAGACCCGAACTGCTTCTGATTTCTCTGCTATTCCACAGATATTTCACGATGTGCCTCGGCTTTATTTTTTGCCTGCTGCGTTCTTACCTCAAAAAGAAGCTTCACTTGCATTCAAGGCAACCCTGGAAAGCCTTTGCCTATTTTTAAGCTGACCACTTTCCATCGCACAGAAAAATAAATCCAAATGCACTGAGGCAGCCAAAGCCATTTATCAGGCTAAGTAGAAACCGTAAATTCATGCTAACTGGAATCTGATGGAAACCAATTGGGATCCTCCTCCTCCTCCAGGCTCAGGTCTGGCAGGAAAGTCAAACATTTTATTGCCTTCTTTATGCCTTACAAGACAGTGGAGCCAAGAAGGGACTGCTCCCTTTGAAGCGATGCTGGTGGGGTTGCAAGGGAGACTCAGTGACTTGAGTTCAAACTCAACTCCCTGAAACAGAGATTAGACCTCTCCATTCCTGGCAAATTTATCACATTTAACAAACATCCTCTTTTCAATACATCCGTTATTTGAATTAGCACACGGCAGATTGTGTTAACAAGCTTAATTTGTCACAGAATCATGGAGAAAGGTTTGGGTTGGAAGAGACCTTAAAGATCATCTCATTCCACCCCCTGCCATGGGCAGGGACACCTTCCACTGTCCCAGGCTGCTCTGAGCCCCATCCAACCTGGCCTTGGGCAGTGCCAGGGATCCAGGGGCACCCACAGCTTCTCTGGGCACCCTGTGCCAGGGCCTGCCCACCCTCACAGGGGAGAATTCCTTCCCAATATCCCATCTCACTCCACCAAGGAATCCACACCCTCTTATCACTCCAGACCCTTGTCCCAAGTCCCTCTCCAGCTCTCCTGGAGCCCCAACAGACACTGGAAGGGACTCTAAGGTCTCCCTGGAACTTTCTCTTCTCCAGGCTGGACACCCCCAGCATTCCCAGCCTCTCCCCAGAGCAGAATGGCTCCAGCCCTCAATGAAATCCAAATCCAATCACATTGCCTCCTTCAGGAGTGAACATGAGCAGTGTTTGGCTATTGTGCCATTTCAATCCTGCCCAGAGAAGGGAAGAACCATATTAAAAGTTGGCCTTAACTGAGCTGGAAGAATTTTACACTCAGAACATCCACAATCAGACATTGCCAAAAAATCCCCCAAACAAACAGGGGGAGCAAAAATTGAACAAGGAATTGAACACAGCCTGAGGAAGTTACTGAAACTACTCCTGGCCACCCATTAAGGCAGGAGACACTCATCACCTAAGCAGATGATACCTTATTCTTGTGGCCACATATGTAAAGAAAAAACATGCAGGAATTGATGTCCTGTCCAAAAATATCCCCTCCCAAACAACAAACCAATTCCTAAATCTAACACCCTTGCTCTGATTAGAAATCCAAGCTTCTGTAGCTGTCACGGGTATTTAAACCAAACACAGAAATATGGAAAAAATGAGTAATCCTATTTGGAGAGGGTAAAATCCAGCCTGCAGAGGATTAATTCTAGTCCAACAGCTCTGCAGCTTGACAGTATTTTCCAGATCAATAGCAGCGCCATTTGATTAGAGATTTGTTTGAATACATACATCCACTCCCCTCCAATTGTCATTTCGGTGATGCTCAACTTTAATTGCCCAACAGCCTGAGCAGGAGCATTCCTGGCTTTGGAAGCTGTGCAGATGGAGCTCTGCTGCAGCCCTCAGCCACCTCTCCACTACTTCAGAAAACACAATCACCTGTCTACATCTGACATTTCTGCCCCACTCCTTGCTGGACCGTCCTCTTTAGCACCTGTTTATGGTACACAAAGGCTTTGGAAGCCAAAAATCCTCCCTTTATGGTGGCTGTGAGAGCTGTGTCCTGGATGAGGCATCCTGTTCCAGGCTCCCAGTGCTCCTCACCACCAGATGTGGAAGACCATTTACAATTAAGAAAGCACAGGTTAGACTACCAAAGCAGCAGAACTTGGGGTTTGGTTTTTTTTGCCTCATCCCAGAGGCCAGTGAGAGCAATAAAACACAGGTGATGGATCCCAAGCCCCTTCCCTACAGCAGGGTCACAACATCCCTTTTAGAAGGGCTTAAAGTTTTTTCCTTCTTTATCTTGGGCTCTTTTAACAGAAGCCTTTTTCCCAATTTCATCCTGATCTTCCCTCTGCTCCAGGGAAGATCCTGAGAGATACCCTGAGACTGCATATCTCTGAGGATTGCTGAGGTTCTGCTCCTTTCCCAGGGCTTCAGAGGAAGAAAGTGGTACCTCCCTGCCACGCAGCCACCCAAGGAGGGCTCTTCTCATTAATTACTTGTCACTAACCTGGTAGCCTTGATTAAAAAAAAATCCCAATTCCAGCCTCTCCTTTAAAAAAAAAAAAAAATGAAAATCCTGAGTTGTTTTGTTCATTACATCCAGCAAAACCACCAGCTCCGGATTTTAGGGGAAGTTTCCCGGTTTGCTGGCTGTGCAGGTTTAGCACTGAGCAGGGCTCCCCTCCCTTCCAGCCCCAACCAATCACAAAAAACACTCTTCGAGCGTGGAGTTTTTTGGCTAGTTTTTCCTACATTTATTTTTTACCCATTTTTTCTTTGCCAGCTCCCCTTCTCCAGCTTTCCGCTGACCCTTTGGACCTAACAAACGCTGCCTTTTGGGGAGAGAGAAAAAATAAAAAA
>VZTN01027120.1:861841-876515 GCA_013400515.1 Erpornis zantholeuca | reverse complement strand
AAAAAAAAAAAAAAAAGAAGAAAGAGCCCAGCGCAGCCCTTTGTGCCTGGCCCGGCATTCCAGCGCTGCGCTCCCGGCTCCACAAAGTCTGATTTAGGAGCACTGCTGGGAGCTATTAGTTTACGAAAGGCCCAGCACGCCCACCCAGGCACAGGCGACGGCGAGAGGCTCCCCTTTCACCGCTGCCATGTGCCTCCCATCCCGCCCGGAGCGCTCGGCAAGGCTGCGGTCGGGCTCGGGGCACGGAGCCAAGGGGAAGGCAGCCCGGGCCAGGAGAGCGCAGAGGTCAGGGGAGAGGGCTGGATATCGTCCACAGCCCCGTGAGAAGCCATTAATTAATGGGATGCTTATTAAGAGAGTTCAGCCTCCGTCCAGGCTCTCCTTTTATCCTGCCCGTTGTTCCTTGTTCCCATGTCCTGTAATCACTTTCTTCCCTTTTGTACTCTTTTCTCCGTTTCCACTACCGTGCTGTTAACCTTTTTCAATCTGCTTTTTTTGCCTTATTTTTGCTTCCCTTCCCCGCTCTCTGCTTCCACCATCGCCTGTCTTCATCCCTTCCCTGACAGCACAGAGAATCCCCAACAGCTAATCCTGAAAATCATCACTGTTACCCCAACCACTGGAATCTCATGGAATCTGCAGAGCAAGCTCAGCCACCCACCCAGGTGTCTCCTACCTGCTCCCTGTTACCCACCCAGAATTAAAGCATGCATCAGCCTCCCAAAATTGTGTGTCATGGGGAACTTAATGGCATGGTCTGCCAACAGCTGCCAGGCTTTGGCCAGCTCATTATCCCAGAATGGCTGGTGTGGATGTAGGACAGAGTCAGTGCCCCAAAACTGAGTATCAGCTCAGTGGTGGGAGAGGCAGGGAGAAAGGAAAGGGGAAAACAAGCAATGAAACATCGTTTTGGAGTCATCGGGGTTTTGACATTCTCCAACTGGCTTCTATTAGCATTGCATCTGTATTTGGGTGCCTGAAGGGAAAAAAAATAAAAGGAAAGCCTCATTTCCAGAGGTCCAGAGCAATCAGCAGGTTCTCTGCACTTCCACTGCCTCTGGAGTGCTTGGATGCAGCTCAAGGAGGACCAGGCGCAGTGAACAAGGACCTGAAATTTTATTACCTTCCCCTCCTGCCAGAAGCAGAGCCTATTTGCAGATTTACAGCTCGTGTCAACAGGAAGTTCGTGTTTACAAGTTTCCTGGAAAAAAAGCCAGCATTCCTGTCCTCCACCATAGCCCAGTGGGATGCTGCCTCGTGGGGGAGTGCTCAGATAGGTATGGGAGACAGCAATGAGTTTTAGCCATGTAAAACATCCAGACAAATGGATAAAGCTATGAAAAAAAAAAATTTTTTTTTGAAGGCCAGAAGGAGAACAGTAATCCAGCAATTTGGTGGAAAATGCACAGCAAGACAGCACAGCCGTGTCTGGAAAAATACTTTTGTAGCATCTGGGATTCACACTTCAAAGAAGCAGAAGAATTTTAAGAGGATGAAAAGCTATATTCAGGCTAACATGAATTTTTCTCCTCTGGCCCAACTCTCTTGTCATTCCCATTACACTGTTCCTCCAAGAGTCACAGCCAAGCTCAGCTGGTCACACTGGGGTGGGCCCTCCTCTCCCAATAAAGGCATGAATGGGACCACAGTAGTGTCTGGAAAAATTGCTGCATCCACCAGGACCTGCCAGGATCCACCAGGATCCATCCATCCCCAAGCTCGACTCCAGATGGAGCTGAGGACATCATTTATTGCCTTCACAAACTGGAGCCCTGGGCCTAAACACCACTGTCTAGTGAAACCTGGATTTAAAATCTTCCCTTTTCACGTGGTTATTAAAAAAGCCCCTGAAACCAAACAAAAAAACCCCAATATTTGCTCACTCAAAAAAATAATTTGTTCCTCAAATTACACAAAAGAAGAGGACGTGAAGACAGCCAAAGGTCAAAGAGCCAGAGCTCTACCAGGATGCCAAAGACTCAAATCAGTAAATATTTATTTAGGCCATGCTGTACAGTTTAGTAAAGACAGATATGGAGTGCCTAGGGTGGTATCTGATCTCCTGAGAACATGCTGCTCCCAAGGAAAGTTTCTGTCTTGACAGGTGGACATTTTCCAAAAGAATGATCCAATCACAAGATCCCTCTGAAGCAAACTGATTCAACAAAACACAACAGGTACAGAACACCAAGTCTCAAAACCCCACAGCTGCCTTCTCCCTAGAGAAAGGGCTGCAGAAAACCAAGCTGACAAAGCACTCAACCCACCCAGCCTTACAAACTTCCAGGGTTTAACATGCAGAAGCTTGAAACAACCAGGCTGAAGAGGACACTCAGGACTGGTGCAGGCATCAGGTCCTCCCAACACCACCACAGCTGAGCCCAGAACAGATTCAGGGTGTCCCCCCCAGCCAGAGCTGCATGTCTCCACTCATTCCCTGGGTATTGGAGCTCTTTCCACATCAACCACCAGCACCAACAACAGAATTCCCAGTTGAGTTAGAGAGATGAGGAGGAGAGAGTCATGCAAAGCTCCCAAAACTTATTTTTCCATCCTAAGTCCTTAGCAGGAAACCATTACTGAGAAGCTGACTGCCCTGGATCCAAGCATTTCACATCCTGGTGTCACCATCCCTGTGCAAGAGGATGGAAGTTCAAAGGGAAGATTTTGCAGGAGGCTGAAAGCAGCATTTGCTGAGAGCATCACATTAAAGCAGTCAGGTGTCTTCTATCCCACACACTGGACATATGTGTTCAGGCAAGTTCAAGAGCCAGAGGAACTCAAACATCTGTATGGTGAAGTTAATTTACATGCACAGAGATGAAAAAGCAAGAGAACAAAAATTACCTTCAGTCCAAACCTCAGATTTACTAAACTTGAAACTTCGAAAGTCATCAAAATCTTCATTTTCTACTCCATGAGTTACAGCAAAAAAAACCGAAACCTCAGGGGGACAAATAATAGAGACATCTTAAGTTAAAAACAATAATAAAAACCCAGAGTAGAAGATAGAAAAGACAGAGTCATCAGCAAAGATCCTCCAAAAAAGGATTTGAAGCTGAGGGCAGAGGCAGCTAAATGGCAGCATTCTGGAAAGAGCTGATTTGATTTGGCTGTTACTACTGAGGGAGAAAAAAAACCCAACAAAACTAAAGCAGCTCAAACATCCATTTACTTCCTCTTCCTATCATTAATCCTACCCGGGGCTGTGGCCGAGGTGAAGCTGAGTTTATTGCCCCCAACCCTTGCTTTGGGGTGTGCTCTGCCCAGGTGAGCCAGCACCTCCGGGGGCTGCTCTGAACTTCTCCCAGCTGTGTTTTCCTGATGTCCCAAACATCCCCACCTGGTTCTGCAGATGGAGCAGCTGCAGTTGAAGGCAAACACCTGGTGAGCCACAGCCCTGCCCTGCGTGGCAGGGGGAGATCAGAGTTACAGCAGCTCCTGCCCTATTTAAGGCCCTATCAGGGTTCTAAGTGCTGTGTTTGTGGTTAATGAACTGCCTCCTTTGAGCCCAGGGAAACTGAAAAGCTCAGCTGGGCAGCTTTGCACTGATCAGCCACCAAAAACGTCCTGAGTACGTGGAAAGGAGTGCTAAACCCAGCAGAGGTTGTGCTCAGAGTAGAGCACCGCTGGGTGCTGCAGTGAGTGTACCTTTACAGCAGCTGCATTTCTCACACAGCAGCTTTGGGCTGCACCCACCCAAACCAGCACAAGAGCTGCAGGTGTGCCCGGCCCCCGATGGGCTCCAGGTTGGCACAGCCAGCCTCTCTTGGGATAGAGAGATAGAGGGAGGAAGAGCCTGGTGCTGTTCACTGCTGATGTCTGACCTGGTGCTCCAGTGCCAGTACTTGGAAATTCACTTCTCTAGAAAAACATTTGATAAATACTCATCCTCTAGGGAATGTCATGATGAGCAGAGCAAGAGAAGTACTAAGACTGTTTTCTGAGGGATCTTTACAACAGTCATGTCAAGCAACACCTCTCTTCAAGTCAATACTGCAGTCTGGGCATGCTTTTAGTCCAGCAGTTCATTCTTCTTGGAGACTCCTTACAACTAAGCAGCAGTGTCATACATCTACCTGGTTAGCAGTGCTGCTTCAGCATTTCTCTGCAACATTTTCCTGCAAGTTCTTGGTCAGTGATGGCAATATTTATATTAGGAACAGGAGTGTATATAAGACTACAAACTGGAGAGGCAGACAGCTCTGAAAAAAAACCCAAACCCACTTCCCAACAGGCTCCAGATGTGTGGACACCACAGCATCAGCAAAAGAAGCTGTTTGTAACTTAGCAGTAATTTCCAAGTGACTTGAGCTGAATTCAGTACTGTAGTCACACAGGAAAAGCAATCCATGAGAGATGCTCAAGGCCAGGTTGGAATGGGCTCTCAGCAATCTAGGATAGGGAAAGGTGTCCCTGCCCAGAGCATGGGTTTGGAACAGGATGATCTTTAAGGATCCTTCCAATCCAAACCATTCTGGGAGTCTATGTAATTAAATTTTGGGGGAAAAGGAGATAATTAAGGGGTTAAATTAAATCTTTCAAGGCCAAACTGACAGAAATCAATTCCAGAAAGCCTGCAGGGTCAACCTGTATTGACTACAGAAGATCCTCGTGCAAATTAAAAGGTTTCCCTGCCTGTTTGTTTCGGCATATGGAAAAGCTGCAAATTCATTCCCTAAGGTTTGCATGGAGGAGGTTGTTAAATGCCAGGGCAAGTCTCGGGACTGGGGTGTTTGGATGGTAAGGAGTGCTGGGGGTGCAGCCTGCTGCATGTGTTCAGGAGTCAAGTCAAATCAAGCTGACATTTGTAAAAGCCCCTCCTGGGTCCCGTTCCCAAACACCTGCATCCCTGTGTCTCCTGGGTCCCCCGACTCTCCTGTTTCTCAGTGCATCTCTGCAGGCAGGAGCAGTTCACAGTGAAAATGGAGAGTGCCTGTCTTCCTCACCCATGCAGAACAGCTAATCCCAGCAGGATAATCCTGCTTTAATGAGAAAACTATAGGACCTTTGATAAAGCATATAAATCTTATAAAAGCCCTACTACAACATTCCTTAGTCTCTGGGACCGGATGACCGACCTCTGAAATGAATTTTGCATGTGGCTGTCTCAAGCTGTGGAAGGTAACACGTGGCAGGGAGAGCAAACTGCTCCCTCGTGTTTGCAAGACACCATAAAATCTGTAACAGTGCTGGAGGCAAATTTCCCATGCCTCCAGACATGTGTGCCACTCCACCAACAAAACACCTCATCCTCTGCCTGCCACAGGAGCCAGAGGACACCATCACCTCCAGCTCCTTTTCTCCAACTCACAGCACACTTCCCAAAATGGCAATGGCCATGATATAGCTGACCTGCCTCAAGTCCATGGCTCCAGAGGTCCAGTGATTTCCTACAGCCCAACAAAGAGCTGGGAGATGGCAGGAACTGCGTCAGAGCCAACCTGGGCTCCAGCACAGCTGCTGAGCTCCAAGATAAACTTTGGAGCCTCTGCCAAACTGAGAATCTGTGTCAGGTTTTGTATGACAAAAAAAAAAAAAAAAAAAAGGACTTGAAAACAATTCCTCATTACAACTTAGGTGTAGAAATCTACAGACACTTTTTCTGACCTCAAAAGACCTTGCTCCAGCACCGGAGAAGAACCCAATGAATTGACATTTCAACACTTTCTTTTCCCCTCAAGTACAAACACACAACTGCTGAGAAAAAGCAGTGATGCTCTGACCTGACACAAGCAGTCGTGTTGAGGGATAATTCCTGTGCTGTATCAGTGACTGGAATTACCAGGGCTTTGCCAACAGCTTAATGAGATGGAAACTCACGCTCCCACTGCCAGAATTTGTTTGTCGGGCTATAAACTATTTAGATGCCCTGAATATTTTGCTCCTGTGTTATAAAACAGGTGTGAAGAGGTGCATCTCCATTCAGGGAGCTGCTGCTCAGCCTTTTGGACAGATTTAAATTCCTGGTGTGCTGTGTGTACACAGGGAGATCTGTCCATTGGCTTGTCCTTCACCAGAAGGGGCTCTCAGAGCCTGGATGGTGACTGGGTCACACCTGCCCAGAGTGGGCCTGGACCAGCTCTGTGTGCTGCTGCCAGGTTCTCCAGGGTTTCCTGGGCCACCTCAGACCAGCAAGAGCACCAGCAGTACAGTAAAAGCACAGTGCTGGTGGAAACTGAGGCAATCCTTACATATGCACAAGGGAAAAGGGGAGATTCTATGCCAGCCTAACTTGTTTGGTACCTGTGAGACTGAAGGCAAGAATTCCTGCAAGGATGAGATCCTGGTGTTTGGTGCTCACCTGGCCTGACACCATCAGGATAGTCCTCAGCACTGATGGAGGATCAAGGTGAGGTAAACAATGTTCAGGAGCAGTGACTCAGTCTACAAGTGGTTTTTCTGAGCATATTTTACCATAGAAATGTAACAGATTTAATTCCATTAATTTTATCTCAAACTTAGCTTTCTTAATTAGAGGTACAGGGCTCAAGGGAAACTGCTGCAATTATTAAATGGGAAATAAAACCTGATGAACACAGTAACTGCAGTGACTGAAAACTTAAGTAAAACTTCTAGAGGACAAATCAAGAAACATCTAAAAATCACCTGCTCAACAGTTTGTGTGCTCTGATAGTTATTTACCATTCAAATGCACAAAGAGGTTTTATTTTCCTATTTTCACTCTTGCTAAAATCAATACTACACAGGAAAAAAAAAAAAACAAAAAACAAGGGGTGTTCAATGAGACAAATATATTCAAGAAGAAAACAGTCAGAGAAGTGCCTGGGAATGTTTCTGGAACACTGCAGTGCAAAACCAAGACTCTCCCTCAGAAGATTCCATCAAATTAACTTCTAGGTGCTCAGCATGTCTAGATAAAGAGGGAAAACCAAGATTTCACAGAAAAAAACCATCCCTTGGGGGGGAAAAAGGGCACCACCAGTGTATTCTGGAATGTGGAAACTCAGGTGGGCCAAGGGCAGTAATCTGAAGTCAGGTGTTTTGCAGCAGAGGGGTAAATAAACACCAGTTTATCCACCCACAATTCCAGCACGAGCTGATCTCCAGTCTCTGATATGGGAGTCACACGAACAAGCCACTGCCTGTATGACACAGTTCCTGACCCGTGCTGCCTTAGGAGTGGGAATGCCTCTCTGGAAGAACATTTCTGAGGACGACACAGTTTGCCAGCACCACGTAAAGTACAGCGTGTCTCCTAACTCACCACGGAAGGTGATCCATCAGCATCTGTAGTGTGAAGAGGGAAGCAAACAGCAGAAGGAAAGCAAAGTGCTAGAAAGAATTCCTGGCTAGAATCTGCTGCTTTAAATCTTCCCACGAACACGGGCTGTGAGCTGCAGAACGACACGCTCGCACCGGGAAAGCAAAATGGGTACAAGGCTCCCATCCAACTCGGATCTAATGGCAGAGAAGATAGATCTGCTCTTTGAGAAAAATCCCAATTGTTGATTTCTATTTTGTCTGGCGATGGAGCACAGTATTCCTCCTTCCTTCCTGCCAAAAGTGGTGGAAGTACGATGTGCTTTAAAGTAATTACGGCAGCTCATCCCAGAAGTGGCTGCATTTCAAACGAGGCAGGAGATGCACAAGTGGGGAGTGGCTGCTCCCAGCTGAATGTTGAACCTGCCTTCAGTCCCGGGGATGAAGAGATTCTCTCCAAAACAAATCATGTTTGCTGCCAATACCTGTTCAGCTTGCTTCCTTCTGGTCTGTCTAACCCTGCTGCACCTCCACGGGTGGCTGGAAAACCCACAGCAACACAGCCTATGGTGGCATCCATGGGCAGGACATGCCTTCCTACAGGGACTTAGCTTGATCCAAGTTTCTTTGAGCTGGTATCTCTCTGACTCCTCAGCAAAATGAGCAGACATTTGGCTGTGCCAACCCTGTACCCCTCTAAACACTGCAGTATGCCTGGAAGTGCACAGTGTTTTCATTATTGGTAGAACAGCCGTAATTCTCCAAATAAAACTATTACTATACTGGGCCTTTGATCACAAATAGAACTTAATGGATTTTATTACATCCCAGGAAGCGAGAGCTACAGAAGGAAAAGTATTGCTAAATGTGCTTTCCTACTACCTATCAATTTCTCCTAAACACTCAGCAGCACTTAAGAAATACCCAAAGAAACACACTGCTCCCACTGCATAAGCATTGCAAGTTCCCCTCTGAGCTCTTCCCCTTTAGCCAGCTCGCAGGGGACATTTCAGCAGCCGAAAATTAAAGGGTCACAATATTGAGCCTTCAAGTATCAAGTTCACAATGGAAATAGCAGCTGACACAGAAAGGGCTCCGCTGAGCACGGCGGTGATAATTCTGTTGCCTCGGAGCTGGAAGCAGCTCACTTACACAAAGTTTGTTATTTAACTCAGCGAGGAACAAAATAAAATGCCACAGCCATGGATTTATTCCTCACACAGCCTCTTTCAAATCATACTTCACATCGGAGATGCACTAGCAGTGAGTCTTTAACTCTGGCTGCAGTATCCTCTTAAATCCAAACAATTCCATGTCATGTGCCAGGGAAGGCAGTGATGGCCTCAGCAAGGGCTGCTTGTCCTGCAAATCTCTGCAGACTCTTCTACTGGAACCCAACTTCCAGAAATCTTCAGAGGAGCCAAACACCACTAGATGCCACAGGTCCAAGAGCAAGTGACAACAAATCTGGGATGTCTGACAGTCACCAGTCCAAGTGGCCTCACGGAGAAGGGCAGGAACAAGGAGGACTTCAGCAGGGCAGCCACATATGCCAGCTCCCCATTTGCCCCTGCTCACATAATCCAGGAAAAGCCATCTTTCCACCCCCGGGGACTCCCCACCTGGCCCCGCTCTGCAGTGACAGCCCGAGCCTACTGCTATCTCCCAAACAGATGCATTTATTCTCCTGAGAGCCTCCCACGTCTTATCTAGCTGGCAGTTTCCGATTGTTGAGCGCCAAGTCCGGCTAAAACCACTTTAAGCTCTTTTAGGCAACAATTCCTGAAAGCGTTTTGGCAGGGGAGCGAGGGAGGCAGGACAGCAGCCCCGCCGTGACGTCCCCCCGCGCTGTCCCGCCAGGATGGGCACGGAAAGCAACCCCTGCGCCCCACTCCAGAGATGCTGTAAACAGGACCTGGCACAGGAATGGATGTATAGTTTACAGAGATGCCTTGCTTCAAGCAAATTTGCCTCTCAACACATGGCCAAACTCTCACGCAATAAATTAACTATTTGGCAGCCACCGAACTAGCGCTGGAGCCAAACCAATTAGGGTTTAATGTGATCCCAATTTCCTATTTCTGAGACGTGGGTCGGGAGGTGGGGGGGAGAAGGGGGGAAGAGGAGGGAGGGAGAGCAAAGTAAATCCCCTCCTGGTTTATAAATCCTTGCCAATCATCCCAGATAAACCTGTCACCCACAGCTCCAAATCTGTACTCGCACTCGCGTGCTCCGAGGGATGCGGTGGGAAAAGGCGCATCGGACGCAGCCAGCCTGACTCCTGACATGTGTTTTCCATACTTGGGAAATTCAATCATTTAAAAAATATTTACCAAGCTTTGTCTTTAATTAGAAAAACATGACGACGGATCAGGCGAGTTATTGTTTCTAAGCTAGAAATGTCAGAGATCCTCATGATGTCAGAAGATAAACCCCATCAGCGACCCGCGGACGCGCTGCCAGGGCCGCAAATGTTTCGAGAGATTTTTTTCATCTCCCCTCAAAGTTCAGTGCTTTCCAGTCACAATTCATCGGTGGCTTCTTGCCCCCCACCAAAAGGAAGAGGAGATGGAGGGAAGGCTCCTGCAGCAGATCTGCCAGACGAGTGTTTTAATGCAAACGAGCTCGCACAACGGGGGAGGAACAGAGGAACATTTGATTTCTTTGTGTTTTAACATCCTGACTCTGGTACCTCCCCCTGCACAAGTAATTACCTGCCCTCAACTAAGATAAGCAAATTAATCTCATCCACACCTGGAAATGCCACGGGCTGAGTTGTCCCCATCATTTAAAAAAGTGTTAAATTAAGTTTCTGCTTAGCCAAGGCTCAGAGAAATGCTCACTCTCAGGAATACTGCAGAGAATATTGTAGGCCACAGAATATTGCAGCCCACAATTCTCACCTTAGAAAAGGAAGCTGCCTGTGCTCCAGGCAGACATGCAGGAGTTCTGCCTGCCCAGGACCATGTGTGACCCTACAGCTGTACCCCACACTACAGCCACTCCTCCACCTCTGTTTGATCCAACACCTCCAGCCAGATCCGGAGAGGCTCTGCAGGCAGGATGCACAACTTAGAAGTATAAAGCAAATATTTGTCGACAAACAAAAGATAGCTGGGCTGTAATGAGCTGTCAGGGCCATTCGTGCGCTCACCACTCCTGCTAAGGTGACTGAGGAGTCTTTGCTGACCAGGTGGGGGTCAGGGAGCATCCCTGGACTAGCTCCTCAGCACTGCCAGGCTGTTGTGTGCCCCCAGTGCCAGTAACTGCTCAGCCCAACCACCCCTCCCCAGTCCCTGGCCACACCAGCCCACTCCACACACCCCAAACACACACAGCCTCCCTGCTTTATCTCCTTTAGGGCTTTACACCTCCTCCTCCTGTTGCCTCCTGGCAGAAAAGGCGGGATCAAACACACACAAAGGCCAGGTGGGAGCGTGTCAGGTGATAGAGTTGGAGGAACTTCCTGCTACAACAACCAGGTGCACTACTAGGAAGTGAAAGCCAACTCCCAAGAGGTCATGAGGATCAAAAAGCATGGATAAGCAGGGAGGAACTGGTATTGATGCCAACAAACTGGTGTGTCTGTTGAGACCACTTGGACAAAAGTAGCAGTAACTCTGCAAGCATTCACTAATAAGCATTTGTCTGATTATTTTGTATCTACAGGTGAAAAAAGGCTAATCCTGCATTTTCCATTTAAAACCACACCTGTAATGAGAGAGTTCTGTAATATTTTTCAAATATTTTTAGCAAGCTTTGAAGTGTCACCAAAGCCAAGCCATCAGTATGTCATGTATCTTGTAAAAATACCCTTGCAACCCAAGGCTGAGGGCTAATAGCAATGAATATCCTAAATACCAACATAAATCTACACTGGAGCAAACTCCTGCCTGAAGAGTCTGATCCTTTAAATTATCCCAAGTGTGCAAAGCATGTCACTGAGGAAAACACATGTGCAGAATTTGACCTCAAAGTCCAAGTGCCAGAAAAGTTGCTACCTGTAGAAGTTAGTGCTGCTCTCTCATGAAATGGAGTAAAGGACATTTTAATTGACTTCTGAGGTCAGGGCTGATTAACCTGGAGTGCACAAATACAGCCAAAATGATGTCCAGGACATCTGTAGAGGAATCAAACAAAGCTGTGAACACGCTCAGGATGTGGCACAAAGAGATGGGAAGGTGACAGGGACACAGGAGAAGTTTTAAGCCCCAGACACTTAGACTAAGTGCCCTCAGGAAGGTGGTTTTCTGGAAAATTTCCAGGTAAATCGCCTGTCTGGGTGGAAACCCTTCCCCTGGGACGTTTTACATCAGAGAGGGAGAGATGGATTCGCTTCTCACCTTTTTGAGTTTTACAGCCACCTCCTTCTTCTGAAGGGGAAGAGTTCACCTCTGATTCTTGCCAGCAAGAGGGAAACCTGAGCAGTTCCCCCCCCCTCCAGTGGCTCATGGCAGCCTCTCGAGGTGCCACCTGTGACTCCTTGGCAGCTCAGGCCAATGGAAAGCACTCAGCTCCCTATTCCACTCCTGCCCTGCTTCCAACAGAGTCAACTCCACAAGCTCTACCCCAAGTACAAGCTCATTTTGATCCTCAGAGTACCTGCAAATCAAAAAAACTCTTTTTCTTTTCTCTGACTGGTTTAAAATGTCAGTTTATTTCACTCTCCTGAACACTGATACAAAGGAAGAGGAACACCTTAAGCCTTTCATTTTACAGCATATGAAAATCAAGACTAAGTCCCTGAATAATCCATTTTAATTTCTGCCCATTGGAAATATCCATGTAACAAGAGCATATTTATGAGAGCAAATATGTGCCTGGAACACCCCAAAGTTTCAAAGCAGTCCTGCATTTCTTCTTTCTTTTCCCATCATTAGTTTCACACTGAGCACTGATCCACCTCTCTGTAACACACACCCCAAGAAATCAAGCAACCTCCTGACATTGCCAGGACCTGTACAGAAATCACTGGGCTGATAACCAAAGCAATGCAGATAATTAGATTTATAAAAATTACGAGTCTACAGCTGATTATTTGCTTTCCTGAGACCAAAGATAAACCCCAGCAGTGTTCTTGGGCTGACACTGGGCCCAAGAACTAAGTGATGTCTTGTGTCAGTGTTCAGACTGTTCAACAGCTGGCACTAACAGGACATCCTTACCTGATCTATCTACAAAGGCCCTGATAACCACAGCACATATCTATGTGCTTATCTTTATAAAGCAGCTGCATGGCTCACCAGGCTTATCCTTAGCCTTCCCCAATGGATGCTGGGCCACAGACACATTAAAGCTGCATAAAAATAACACTTCAGCTCCCACTCCAAGCACTCCAGGTGCTCTCACCATCTCCTGCCAGGGGCTATGGCCTTGCTGTCCCTGCTGCCTTAGGGTCAGCAATTGCTTCCTCAGTTCTGTCAGCAGGGCCCAGACGAAAAGCCCTAATCACAGAATAACAGAATGGTTTGGGCTGGGAGGAACCTCAAAGCCCACCTTGTTCCACCCCATGCCATGGGCAGGGACACCTTCCACTAGCCCAGGCTGCTCCCAGCCCCATCCAGCCTGGCCTTGGACACTGCCAGGGATCCAGGGGCAGCCACAGCTGCTCTGGGCACCCTGTGCCAGGGCCTGCCCACCTTCACAAGGAACAAGTTCTTCCTAATCTCAGACATGGTTTAATATTGCAAAACTCAACAGCCACATACACATCCATACGTTCCTGCCACGATCCAATAAAATATCCAAACAACTTGCCCCATGTTGCAGAAAGGGTCACAGCTGAGAGAGGAACTGGTTTCACATACCCACCCTAAAGATATGATGGAGGCACAAGATGCCTGTCTCTCTTAGCTTCAATTATTTTTAGCAGGATTTCAAAGGTCTGTCTGTCTTCCCTGTGCTCAGTGTGAGGGAAGCAGGGAACCTGACCAGTCTCTGCATACACCACTGAGCTGCACCACGAACAGAAACACTGGGTGGGATTTGCTTCATCCAACTCCTCACTGCCAAAGCCTAAGCCAGCTCTCCTGGACTCCCCTTGCCGTCAATGAAAAAGCTCAGGCACCTCCAGTGTGGAATTTGTCTCATTCAGAGAGAGGTGTCCAAGACTGGAGAGATGAATCACCCCCAGCAGCACCTGCTTCTCCAATGTGACTTCAAAGGGAGCTCGGGGAAAGGTGATGGGGCACAGAGGGCTGGCTTTGGACAGGGTTAAGGGACATGATCCCACCTGAGCTCCTTCTCTGGGGCCTTTTCTTCAGGGCTGACAAAATGAATGTTAGGAGCCAGGTGCCAGGGCTCTCCAAAGCCACGTGGATGTGGGCACGGCTCTCCCACCGCAGTGCTCTCCAGGCACCAGCTGGGTAAATTCCACATGCCTTGACAGACTTATGTATTACCCCCCAGCTGCCTCGGGGGGTAACAGCCTCACCTCAACATCTCCACACATTCTGCATTAAGCAGCACAACAAAGTATTAAACCGCCCTCTGCAACTTCTGTCACTTGGCAATTCCTACTCCATATCGGGAATGCAGCTTTCAGAGTGGTTTCCACATTAGCATCAGCATCTATCTTTACACCGCTTCCCCATGAGCAATCACACTTCATTTTAAAATTCCTGAATTTCCTGAGCTTCGGGATGTGCTTTTAACTGTTTTTCTCCCTTTCCTGAGCCATGACTTAGCCGCAGAGTCACCTTGAGGCCCCGATCCAGCCCACGTGTAATGGACACTGCTACACACAGACACCCCGGCTCCGTCCGGCACCTCGCTCCTCATCCCGGGATGGCTCATCCTGCATTCCCAATTGCGGATAAACAAGCGCAGGCCACAAAACCGCCCAGGAGGTTTTAAAACAGGCTAACCACGTGCTCTCCTGCCAACCTCACGGCCTTCAGAGGGCAACAAACCCCGGAGTTTTGGGAAATGGAGCTGAAGATGTCCAGGTTCCCAGCTCCGAGCAGGACAGGGCGCTGCAGAACCCAGGGCTGATGTGCGGGGGGTTCGCGGGCACACCGGTGCCAGGTCACTGCCTGCAGTTCGCAGCAGTGCCAGCACCCGTGCCCAGCCCTGCCGCGGGCATTCCGCCGGGGCAGGACCACCCGGGACATTCCACGGGCGTGTTTTAGCCGTGGGCTGGCAATGTGCGCAGTGCCAGGAGGGTGCAAACCCGCTCGGGCTCCAGCACCCGAGCTCTGGCACTGCCGGACCCATCCGCCTGCCAGGGGGTGAGCGGGGACGGGGGGGCTGCACTCCTCGTTCGCGGCCACCAAAGCCCATCCAGCCTGGAAATTCCACAAAAACGCCGGGCTGCGCTTGCGGGTGGGGGCCCACACTTGGGGGCGATGGACCCGCACGCTGAGAAACACACAGGAACCAAGCACGGAGCCACAGACGGTGGCACAAAGCGCGCGTCCCCCTCCCGCCCCGCTGCCCCCGGCCCGGCCCG
>VZTN01027120.1:838458-861834 GCA_013400515.1 Erpornis zantholeuca | reverse complement strand
CGGGGGCGCGGCCTCCCCCGGCCCGCCCCGGGAGCCGGGCAGGAAGGGGATGTGTGCCCGGGGGAGGTCGGTGCGTGTTCGTTCGGTGGTGAATTGTAGCTCGGTTTGTGGGGTATAACCTCCACGGACCTTCACAGTGCATTCGCCACCTCCACGGGGGTCTCCCCTTCCCCGTAAGGTGGTACAATACCTGTACAGACACCCCCAAAGGTGTTACAATACCTGTACCCCCGAAAGATGTTAAAATACCTGTACACACACCCCAAAGGTGCTACAATACCTGTATCCCCAAAAGATGTTACAATACCCGTACGCACACACCCAAAGGTGTCACAATACCTGTGCACCTCCAAAAGATGTTAAAACACCTGTACACACACCCCCAAAGGTGTTACAATACCTGAACCCCCCCCCCAAAGTGTTACACTACCCGAGGATGAATAGGTTTGTCCCCAGCCCAGCCCCAGTGCATCAGGTGTTGTAACCAAAGTGGTTTTGCTTCCTCCCAGCACTTCCCAAATTCCAAACCCACCGCTAAATCATGTCCACAAAGTGTCCCAGGGAGTCTTGTCGCAGTCAAATGTCCATGGCAAAGGCAAGATGTGTTTCCACTCCTCCAAGCTAAAGCTTTCACTGCATAGGTACCTCAAAACCTAGAAATGCCAGAGTTTAGGATCACAAGAGCTTCACTGATAGCCTGAGACTCCTATTCGGGGTTTGTCAAGGCAGCAGCCTCCACAAAATCATGGAATATCCTGAGCTGGGAGGGACCCCCAGGATCACCCAGCCCAGCCCTGGCCCTGCACAGACACCCCAACAACCCCACCCTGGGCATCCCTGGCAGCGCTGCCCAAACGCTCCTGGAGCTCTGGCAGCCTCGGGGCTGTGCCCATTCCCTGGGGAGCCTGGGCAGTGCCCAGCACCCTCTGGGGATGAACCTTTTCCTTATGGTGAAGTCCAATCAGCATCTGAAAATGAAGCCCAGCTTTGCTCCCATCCTGCAGGGATTTGCCATTTTAGGTGTTCTCTGGGAAGCTGAAAATATGCCAGCTAGGTCAGGAATGTCCCAAAAGACTTGGGAGTAGTGGTAGGGGGAAGATATGTGCCTGCAAATTGGGTTATACCCAGGGTTTCCCTTCCCAGCAATAAAATATGTATGTGGTCCTGGAAGCAGAACCCAGTCTCCTGCCCTAGGTAGATGTCCTCACCATAGCCATGCTGGTACCAGCATGGCTATAGACAGCCTGCTTCAGTCCAGGAAGAGCTCTCTCCAGTGAAAGAGAGCTCTTGGCATGGGGCAGGAGATCCAAGCTGGCTGCCCTAAGGCACTGACCATGCCCTCAGGTATAATTGAGGCATTGAGATCTGTGAGCCCTACTCGGGGAAAAAAGGGCACAGGGCTCAGGGCTGCTGTTTCCCAGCAGGACCATGCTCCCAGCAAACTGGGTTTGACCTGCCCCAGTTCTGGGCTGGTGGTTGCTGGCAGCAGCCTGTGGACAGCCCAGCCCTACAGCTCAGCAGGGTTTCACTCCTGATGCTCAGGGAGCCACGGGCTCTGTTGGAGTTTGCTGGCCAGGCACAGGCATCTCTTGGGCCCAGATGTCTCAGGATGGAGCAGATCCAAATTTGCACTAAAACCAGTCCAGTCCCATTGTCTTGGTTTTAACTTGGCTTTGCCTCCTCCCCTGGCCCCTGTCATCCAGAGCCTGCATCCCCCCCGCCACTCTTATCTCCTGCTGCGCTGGCTGCCGCTTGGCTCTGGCCTGTGTTTGCCACCACCTCATCTCTGTGTCATCTACAGCCTCGCTGGAGCCAGTTTGACACGGGTGAAGCAGAAGGGGCCATTGTGTGGGGTGCTGATAAGGGCTTTGGTTTTATTTAGCTGGTTCTTAAAGCATGTGGAGCTCCTTGGAGAGCGGCAGGCTGGGCTCCATCAGAGCCCACCGTGATGGGAGCAGCTTCCCAAGACACCTGAATGTGCCAGTCACAGCCTGGCATCTCCCTGAGGCTGACCCAGGCTGGATCCCTCTGTGTGCTGAGGGCAGAGGAGATGGAACTGCTGTGGTGACAGCGTGGGGCTGTGTCCTGCTCCATGTCCCATCCTTCCAGAGAACCACAACGTTGAGAGATGTGCCCTGGTGTGAAGTGTCACTGCTCAGATCGAGGAGAGGGTGATGAGGATTGGGAGAGCAAAGCAGAGCACTGGGACGTGCTGGGGAAAGCTTTGAAGGAGCAGCAAATGTATTTTCATCTTCCTTTCTCTTCCAGCAGCTTTGATGTTGCCCAAGGTGAAGCCATGGAGGCACAGGGCAGCTCTGTGGCAGGTTCTGTATTGCTGCTTGGTTTCTAAAGATGGAACAGCTGCTTTGGAAACCCCAAAGAGGAGAGGACTGTGTAACTAATACCCCTGGAATACCAGGAAAAGGTACATATAAGGCTTGGTCTTGCAGGCCTCAATGCTGATGGGAGGTGTTGCTGCTCAGGACAGCAGTTTTGGGGACATTTCCATAGATATATGTGACTTCCCCACAGAAGCAGGATCATGTTTGAAACGTGCTGCCCCTCCAGCAAGTGTCTTCTAGAGAGGAAGAGGTGTGAGCAGGGAATGGGATCTCTGTGCTCTTTCTCAGATCTGAGACGAGTGGTGCCAGGGTTGTGGGTGAGACGTGGGCATGGCCTTGCAGGGAGGATGAGCTCCAGACCCTGATGTTCTGTGAGCAAGGGGAGCACGTCACGTGGAGATACCCTCAGCCATAGCCTGCCCTGCAGGGAGCTCTCCTTCCCCACCTCCACCCCCCCACATTTTAAGCCGTACAGTGAGCTGAGCTTGTCTTGTGCTCTCTGGAACAACAGCCATGAAACGAAGGCGTCTGATGCAATTTTTCCTCTGCTGGTACACTGGTAGACAGAGCAGGCTTTATTTGCTCCAAGAGGAAAAAACCCACCCAGCCTTTATGAGTATGGATTTCTGTGCTGCATCCAACCGAGCAACACCTGTTCACTCAGCTGATGCTGCTGTATGTCCTTGAAACAGGCTGGTGTATGAGAGAAGAAGCTCTACAGGCATGTGGACTTCATTTGGAACTCTTTTCTTTTTCTCACTTGAGCACATAATGTATTTGGGACACGACTTCTCAGCCCAGTGCAGTGTGTGGGGACACACATGCTGGAGAGGTGGATATATCTGTCTAAGTATTTATATACATCTATCACACCCGAGTGAGCAGCCACAGTTTTGCAAGCAGCATTTTTAGGGCTATAAATACACAGCCTCTATACATGGGATGTATCTACGGCCAGTAAACCACCAAAATATTCATACATGCCCTCCAAAAGTCAAGAGATGCTCCCACCACCTTTAGAACATTTCATTGGGTATCAGGCAGTCGAGTCACAGACACTTTTTCCATGGTGAATTCTCTGTCAGGTGCACAGGGAATGGTGCTTGCTGTAGGAGCAGGTACTTGGTCTATGCTCTGGTTATTTGCTGCCATCCCACTCCTCAGCTTGTGCCTTGTGCTCTGAAGGTGGCTTTTGTCCAGTTCTCTTTGCTGTCCTGCCACACCTTTACCCCTAGCTGAGCACTGATGTGAAACACCATTCTGGGTTTGGTCCCCATCCTGAGGGATTGGTGCTCCTTCAGCTCATGCAAAGGTCCTACCGAAGGGAACAGGGTGGACAGGAAGGACATGGAGCTGTTGGAGGGAGTCCAGAGGGGGCCACCAATGTGATCAGAGGGATGGAGCAGCTCTGCTGTGAGGAAAGGCTGAGAGAGTTGGGATCGTTCAGCCTGGAAAAGAGAGGCTTCAGAGTGAGCTAATTGTGGCCTTTCAGTACCTGAAGGGAGCCTGCAAGAAAGATGGAGAGAGACTGTCTACAAGGGCTTGGAGGGACAGGACAATGGGGAATGGCTTCAAAATGAAAGAGAGTAGGCTTAGATTGGGATATTGGGAAGGAATTGTTCCCTGTGAGGGTGGGCAGGCCCTGGCACAGGGTGCCCAGAGCAGCTGTGGCTGCCCCTGGATCCCTGGCAGTGCCCAAGGCCAGGTTGGACATTGGGGCTTGGAGCAGCCTGGGATAGTGGAAGGAGTCCCTGCCCATGGCTGGGGATTGGAATGAGAGGATCCTTAAGGTTCCTCCCAGCCCAAACCTTCTCTGATTCTCTGATTCTATGAGACCTTCTGGCCCTGAGTCCCCCTCAGAATAAAACCAACATGACAAAGGTGGCTGCAGGATGCTAAGCTAGAGAGAGGGAAGGTCTCAGCTGATGTCTGTGGCACTGGGTGGAACAAGCTCTCTCAGGCAAAGATGTATGCTCAGTCTTGCTCCCCACAGCTTTGTCCTGCCTCTTCCTCACCCCTTTGCTGCCCCCTCCCAGTTCCCACACCAGCTCAATCCTTCCATTTCCTCCACAGGGAAGGCATATCTGGTGGCAGGGATTAATACCTTTGATCAAAGAACAGCAAACACAAAAGCAAGAGGGAACATTGTTTGGGAATCTCCCATCTCACAGGCACTTGCAGCTCTAAAAATGCTGAAAAAAAGACATTACTGTCATAGGAATGAGTGGGAAATGAGATAAAGGGTTTCTCTCACAGGGCAGGTCATGGCAGAGTACCCTGCCTGCTTCCTTCGCAGGGAACTGGTTTTCCAAACAAGGCAAAATGGAAAGTTTAGTACAGGCATCATTAACAAGGGTGAGAGCTGAGTGAAAGGAGAGTGAGGCAGATGGTGCCAGAGGAGAGGTCTGGAGGTCGGTGGAGTTTCCCAAGGCCAGTCCTGGTGTCTGGTCAGTGTTGCTCCTGGCAGGGCAGGAGTGGCCAGCATTGCCTGGAGAGGCAGGTGTGTGCAGGGGGAGGGGATGGGATCCCATCGAGCAAGAGCTTCTGGAGGAGGGGATGGGTGGGATGAGACCTGTCCAGCAGGTGGGAGGCAGAGCACACAGCGGCTGTGGAGCCCAAACAGGCAATAACTCTGTGATAAAATCTGGGGACGTTATTTATCCTGCAGGTCCCTTTCTTCAAACATGAATGTTTGAGCACGAGGGTGTCCAGCCCAGCTTAGAAGCTGTAATCCTGTCCCCGAAACCATCTCGGATCTTCCTCGTTTGTATATTCAAGCTGATGGATGCCTGCTGCAGCCATAAAGAGGCTGATACTCTTTTGAATATCTTATTTGTTTTCCAGAGGCCATCTGGCTACATTTCTTCATTGTTTGAGAAAGCAGTGACACTGACAGTGCTGCATTACCCAAAAAATGCCCTGTGCTGGGAGAGTGAGTGACTAGAGGGGCAGAAAAGAGATGTGTGAGCACTCAGCAGTTGGAGCTGGACATCAGGGCTGTGCATCACTCTATGAGATCTCTCAGCAACTCGCTGAGAGGAACAAACTCGCTGTTCAGGACACTGTGCCATGTGTTCAATTCCTGTGCCATGTCATCAGCTCATCCACGTCCCTGGCTGGCCAGACACCCCCAACTTGTGCAGCTCAGGGTTTCAGCTCTGGGTGTCCCACCCAGTGCATGAAACCTGGGATGGCTGGTGGGATCCACATTCCTGCTCCCCAGGGAGCAGTGAGGGAGCTCAGTGCTGGGCAGGATCAGGCCAAGGTGATCAGACTCCAGTGCTCGACAAGAGCTGAGGAAAGCCCAGTCCTTGCACTGGTTTGGACTCATCAGAGTCCATTCCCTGCTTGCCTTGCTTTTGGCTTCTGGGGGCAGAAACCCCACCCAGCCTCGGGGACACAGAGCCACAGTGTGTTTTGGTGTCATTCAGGAACCTTCAGCCACAAAACTGCTCAAACTTTTAACTTTGCAGCCTCAACCCAGCCCCTTGTCACGCTCGGAGCAGCCCCGAGCTGAGCCCAGCCTGGCCGTGCAGGCTGCCTGCCATCTGGCACAAGCGGGGCCAAGGAGAGTTAAATAAATGTTAAATACACGCTAATGCCATGTGACACCAGCAAAAGGCAGTGAGTTCAAGCTCCAAGAGTCTGCTTATGTAAACAACATCCTGAAATTAATATTTACCTTTTAAAACAAACAGATATTTGGGGTGTTTCGCAGCCTTTCTGCCTAGCAGATGCCAAGAACAACAGCTTGGTACTGCAGGGAATTGGCTTGACAGCTCGGGGGACAGTAAACTCCCCACCAGTCTCCAGACTGCGAGGTCAGAGCCGGTCCCTCTCTTTTCAAGCAGATAAATTCGCACAAGTGCCAGATTAATCTTTGCTCGGAGGCTGCGACCTCTAATGAGGAGTGGGAGCCACCCCGACGTCGCAGGCGGGGAGCGGGAGTGGAGCGGCAGATGGGCTGGGGATGGAGGATTTGGGGATGCTCGGAGCAGTCCCTTGTCCTGAGGGGCCCTGGGGAGGCAGAAGGGCTGTCCCGTGGTGGCTCTTTGGGTGGCAGCATCAGCACCAGCCTGGCTGCTGGGCTCCACTTCCAGCCAGACCTGCACCTGTGGGGTGAATCCATCATTTCCCTAAGGAGTGATCGTTTTGCAAATCACAGCCACGGCCAGGCTCGGGGATGTCGCTCACACATCCCGGCTGCTGCTGCTCCTCCATGAAGACATCGTGGCCATCCCCATCCTCATGTGAGCACCCAGCACTTTTTGGGGTTTGCTGTGTTACTTTCAAAGATTTGTTATCATTTTCCAGCAATGGGATGCGTGCAGGCACAGACACAAAGAAACAGTCAGCTGCCAGCGTGGAGGTGTTTGTCAGTAAATAGCAAATGAGTAGAGGCTGGGGTAGGAGCCTGATTTGGGTTTTAATAGGATATTTTTTGCAGATGTCTGAAGCAGAAGGAATTTTTGGTGTGTTTTGCACATCACCCCCTGCTGGATTTTATTTCAACCTTCATCTCTGGCACTGTGCTTCCATCCTCATCCTCCCAGCTCGGGATGACTCTTACCTCTTGGCCGTGGTGCTGATCCCCTCACGATCCTGCCTCTGGCTCTGGGTGCACTTTTCCCAGAGGATTTTGGGCTGGTGTGGCTGTGCAGGATCCATGCTCACAGCCACCATGTGCCTGTCCTGGTGCTCAGCTGGCTCCTACTCTGGATTTTCAACTCCCTCCAACAGATCCTTGGTGATTTTTCAACCTCCCGGGGAAGGGAAGAAAGGGGACATGGGATGCTGATGGGCCAGGGATGCACCAGGGCTCAGAGCACAGTTGGGAATCCCAAATCCATCCCTCCAGGAGCACAGAGATCCCACAAACATTGCGCCCTGCATGAGGGGACATGGGGCTGCCACCTGCCCCTCACCTACCATGCAGCTGCTGGCTTGGGGTGACAAAGTGACATTGCTTTTGGGGGCCGTTACCTGCCAGGCAGGGCAAAGCAAATCCATCAACACTGGCAGAGCGTGGGTGGGAGCTGGCTGGGCGAGAGGATGTGGGGAGCCTCTATTACCTCTGTAAAACACAAACCAGCAACGGCGCCAGCCTGGCTGCCATGGGGCCCCTCCACGGGCACGGGGGTGATGGGGACTGATCAAACAGGTGACACCCCAAAAGTGATGGCAAAGCAAGCTGAGCTCACTAAACCACATGAAGTGCAGGATGCTCAGGGGCCAGGGAAAGGCTGCACCCAGCCTGGGTGAGCTGAGCCTGTCCCCAGTGGCTGTGCCGGAAGAACGAGCGTGTTTGTGTACGGATCTGTGTTGAATACCTGTTGCTTTTGAAATCTAATCCTCTTTGCATTTCAGCTGCTGACAGTGCTTGTCAGGGCTTGCAGACACGGAGATTTAAAAGGTGATAGTGAGTGGTAAGAAATTCCTCTGCCCTGCTGAGGTCACACAGGGAGCTGCGGCTCAGTGCTGGGGAGCAGGGCTGGCAGTGCCCCCCATGATGCCTTAAATGGCCTCCTAGAAACAGAGACCAGACAGGAATAAAGGAATAAATGTGGTCTTTATTTGAAAGGCGTTCAGATGCACACTTTGGGCTCCAGAGGTCCTGCCTCAGTGGATCTCAAAATGGGTGACAGGTCATGAGTTCTTCACACTTCTATAACAACATAAATTCACCAAGCAGAACTCAGCCAATGATGTGATTTCCCCCAAGCTTGCCTCCCTCTTCCCAAGATGAAGGTTTACAGTTCAAGTTTCTGGGTATCCTTGAAGGGCAAGCTAGAGGTTTTGTTATGTCTACCTAAGCACAGAGAACAGCATTTAACGAGCTACAGAAAACTTCAGAGTTACACTAGCAGTACAGGATTAGAAAAATATAAAAGTTAAAACTTAAGGCATCACCCACACGCTGTGACAGCTGTCACCCTGTCAGCAAGGACTGCTGGGCTGCTCCCCGACTTCCCTTCCTGCAATTAGTTCAGTTTGCTGATGAGGTCAGCCAAAGCTGAGCTGGAGAAAGAGGAGTTTTCCTACTGAGTGACAACTTCAGGCTAGAGCTGGGGGGATGTGATTGGGTCACTGGGAGGTCTGTGGGGACATGGGGACAGGACACCATGGATGGCTCTGGGGAACGCCATCAGCGCTCCTGCTTCCCAGGTCCAGTTCCAGAGGGGGTGTCCAAAACACTCTCGTGTCTGCATCACACCTCAGCATCCCCTTACAAATAAATTAAGACTTAATTATGATGTTTGGTGCATGGTAATGGGATGCCAATTTTCCCTAAGTAGAGGCTGATTTATATTAGACAGACCTGGAATCTCTGCTATTAAAATGAGCGGGTGAGTTGCATTTTACATGAAAGCCTAAAACTCAAGGCTGCAAATAAGCAGATTCAAATAATCCCTTCTGAGCTGGAAAAAAAGAAATACTGGAGTTTTGAGGAAGAGCCATGCCCCAGTATAAACAGGGATGTTTTCAGAACTGGGAGGCAGCAGGACTCCATATTTCTTCAGGGCATTAACCACAGAGCCTGGTTAGGGGTGATGGATTAGAGGAAGGTTTCCTGCCTGCTGATTTTGACCATGGACTTCAGTCACTCTGCCCTGGCCATTTCCAGCTTCACCAAGGGTTTTGTTTGAGGATTTGTGCACCCTGGGGTTTCAAAGAATATTTTTATACTACAGAAGAAGAAATAAAAGAAATCTTTATAGATTAGAATATAAAACATTTAAATATGAATACATAATTTATGTAGAATATATATCTCTATATGTGAGAAGTTTCATTTCTTATCCAAACCAAACCAGAAAGCAGCAATTCTGTTACAGGTGTAGTGAGGGCTGAAAACGATGGAGCTGAGGGAGGGGTTTTGCTGAGAGTGGTGAGTTGGATATGATCCCCTCAGTGCTCCCTTGCACTTCCAGCCCCTCTGCCCACCCTTCCCTGTGCCCCTGGACCCAGGAGGGCACAGGGCAGCCGCTGTCCTGCATGGGGGGTTCCCAGACCACCCCGCAGTCTCTCCAGAAGGAGAGGTGGGAGCGTTTCCAGGCTGCGGAGATGCCCTGCAGAGGGGCATGGCAGCTCGTGGATGCTCTGCCCGGCGCTTGGCACGTGCCGTGGCTGCAGCTCTAGTCCTGGCCTCCTTCCCACGGAGATGGCTTTCCTAGAAAGCTCTGCCTGCTGCCGCCTGGCCTCTCCCGGAGCACCCACCGCGCCCTGGCCCCCACACCAGAGATGCCATCAGCCTGAAGGCGAGCGGGGAGGAGACCCAGCAGTGCCAGGACTCCTTCCACCCCTGCCCAGGGGCTGATGATCCCGAAATAAGACATGCTGGAGAGCCCAGCTGTGTTTGAGTTTGAGTGTGAAAGGACATGTGGGTGTGCCCGTCCTGCCCTGAAACATCGCCTGGCACTGCCAAAGGGCTTCAGGTCATGAGGGAATTTGCCCAACGCACATTATCACTTATAATTTCACTTCTTTTTTAATAGGTTTTAGGGTAAAAAATAATCCAGGACCACTAAGGGATTAACGAGAGTTGTAATAGCTAAGGCTTGAAGGCAGCCTTCTCTCCCAGCCGTCCTGCCCCGGGTGCTCTGGGCTGGGGCTCACTGCCCTGGGCTGCTGGGCCACGTGGCACAGGGTGGCTTCAGCTGGAGCACAGGGGACGTTCCAGCTGGACAATGTCCTGTGTTAATTTGGATGGAAGTTCGTTTTGGAAAAGAGGAGTGAACAAGTGTGTGACATTTTCGTTCCAAACTCAGGCTTCGCTTTATGTGCTAAACCGTGGAGTTGGAGATCAGCAGAAATCGAAATAATGAATTTCACTGTTACTGACTTTAAAAAAAAAAAAAAATCCATTAACTGGCAAATTCTGAAATGTCATGATTTTTCCGGCTGTTCAGCACAAAAACCAATCTGGAAGTGTCAGTATCCCAGTGATCCTGACTGGCTCCAGAGGCTCCAGCATATCCCAGACAGGTCCCTATTCTCTTTGGCTTCCTCAGGGAGGCCCTTGGCTGTACCCCACATCTTTTGCAGAAGGACATCAGCCTTGCAGGCATCTCCCAGTGGCATCTGGGGCTCTGCCCACAGCACCAGGAGGGTGAAGGGGTTTTTTTGGAAGTTCTCCTGCCTGGACCACCCTTCTGGATCACCGATGCAGTACCTGCCCTGGGATTGTGCCTTTCCCGGCTGGAGGCAGACCCAAGGGCAGCACAGGGTGCCCTGGGAGCAGCCAGCTCCACCCAGGAGTGGTGGGTAGCACAAAGCCCATATCAGCAATGATTTCCTGACAAACAGTGCGGCTCATTGTCTGTTCTCATTTATAAACTGCTCCACACCAGCCATCTGATATCCATTATTACAATTACAAACAACCCACAGTAACTCTCCAGCTGGTCAGCTCCATCCTAACAGCACTGCAGCCATTCAAGGATGCCATATGGTACCAGAGTTTCCAAAGCAGCATTGTCAATCAGCCTTATTAATTTCTGAGTTCATTTCTTTTCCTTTTAGGGATATATTTTTTCCTTTCTTTCTATATAAGACAGAGACACTTCTCTGGCCTCAATTTGGAATATGCAGCTTGACAGAATAATTGAAACATCTACATCTCCGAGGCAGCTGGCAGGGAAAGGAAGAGCCTGAACTCTGTGAGCAGCCCCCCGAGTACTGGTGCTCATGCAAGACCTCCAAGTGTCTCTTCCCATCTATACCCCAGTGCGTGCCACGAGAATATTAAAAACCCATTAGATCCGGAGTGCCGGACATGGCTGGCTCTTTACTGCAGATGGAGGGTTGCTAATGGCCACTTCCCTTCGATCTCTGAGTCTCCTTTGAGCTATATTTATTTTTTCCCCAACATTTCGGAGCCTACGGGTGGTGTCACTGGAGTCGGTCGGAGATGCTGAGATGCTGCCGGCTCTGCTCGTGCCCATCCTGTGGTGAGCAGGAGTCTGAGAGCATCCCAAGGTGATTCCCAACTGGATGGACTCCTCCTTTGGGGTGATTTCTGGTGATTTTGTGCCTGGCCACTTCCATGTGGCACCACTGCATGGTGTATCAGTCACAGTGTCATTGTGGATGGCGCTGAGGGAAAGGGCTGTGCTGGAGAAGCCATTCCCAGCCCTGCAAACACATCCAGGCACTGCATCACAGCCACTGGCTGCAGGGACTGCTGGGCCTTAATTCCTGCTTTGCTTTTGTATTTTCAAGCAAAATCAGCAATCACCCAGGGATGGTTTCTTTCCTCGGCTTGAGGCGGCAGAATTTTGTGGCTCTGAAATGCTCGGCTCCAGCTAAAGCTCAGCACCTGAGCTCCAGCAGGATTTTCCTTCCCTGGGGGTGGGATAGAGGTGATGGGGGGAGTGGAGGTGGAAACCTTTCAGGACAAGCCACAGGCAATGCAGCACCCTCAAAGTGTCCTTGTGAAAATGTCTCCATACACTTTCACGTTTTTCCTCTCCCCAGCTGGAGCTGGAGCTGGAGCAAAATCTTCCTGTTGGGATGTGGGTGTCTCCAGCAGCACCCCAAACATGCTGGGCTGTGGGTACCCACAACTGGGGGTCTGGCAGAGCTGCTCAACACAGGATTTCACTCCTAGCAGTGATACATGGACAGGGAAGAGGAATCAGGCTGAGAACAGAGAGGAACACCCAGTGGCTCCTTGCACCGTGGCGGGTGAGAGCAGCAGGTTTTGGGGCCGTGCATTATGCAGATCATGCAGGATTATGTAAAACCTCTTTGTTCATCCTCCCTGTCAACAGCAAAGAGCTCGTGGGGCTGGGACAGTCTGGGGGGGAAATCTGCAGCCGCACAGATGGTGACACCAGGGCTCCAGCCACCAGAGGAGGACGTCCCCTGCCTCCCTGTCCCACAGTCCCTATGGGCATTTCCTCGTTGCTTGTAGCTTTTGGGAGCCCAGAGAGTATCCTGCACCAAGGCAAAGCTTAGCCCAGCTCTGCCAGGGGCTTTGCTCCTTCCCAGAGCTGTGGCCAGTGTCCACCTCCAGAGGGAAGCGCTGGGAATGTGTCAGCCCTCTGGAGCAGCATCACGTCAATGCCAGCTGTCACTGTGCAGCATCACCACTGCAGTGCCTTCACCCACGGGCAGTGCAGCTTGTGGTGCTCCTACCTGTGCTTGCCCTTGGCACAGGCTGGGAGCTCCTTCGACACAGCTATTCCTCACCACCATCATTTTTGTCTGCTCCAGTGCAGACACTTTGAAGGGTACACTGAACTGGCTGGATTGTTTGATTGATCTATGACAACAAAATAACATCTTTTTGTTGGTGTTTCACACTTGTTTGGCTCCCAGCATAGCATCCTTATTCCCACCTGGGAATCTGCAGCCATGGTTTGGTGCCCAACTCACACTCCCATGGGGATACTGGAGGCATGGGGTGCTCTCCTGAAGGACAGGGCAGGCTGTGTCTCCATGGGTGTATTCCCACCCCCAGCTGTGAGCTGATCTCACCTGCTGTAGCTCGTGGTGGTGCTGTGGTGGGCTAGAAGCCTGAAGGCCTGCTGGTACCTGTGGTACCCACATGGGCTGGGTTTATGGTGAGTTTCCATCCGGCTTTTTGCTCCCCTCTGGCTCTCTCCAGTGTGCAGGAGAAGGTTTCACAGCCCTTTTTACAGCCCAGTCAAAGTTTACTCTCCTGCCATTTCTCTGCTGCTTGGAGTTTGGCTCTGTTTCCCTGCATTTGCACCAGGACTGTACCACATCCCAGCCTTTGATCCCAGCTCTCCTCCCTGGCCAGGTGTCTGGGCCTTTCCAGGAGGGCTGGAAGGCTGGGGTTGGTTGTGAATCCCAGCAGCGATGGTCAGGACCCCTCTCCCCAATCCCACCATCCAGCACTGTCCCCTCTGAGCTCCTCTTCCCCTCTCAGCATCTCCTCACAGGACTCACAGACCTCCATTTCCTTACAACTTTTGAATTTGTGACGTTTTGCTTGATTTTCCCCCATCTTTCCCCACTGGCTCTCAGTGAATCACCCCATGCCTTCTGCAGCAGGCTCCTCACTTGCTCTGCATCTCTCTTGCCGTGGCTGTGGGGATGTTGGAGCCTCCTGGCTCAGCCCCTGCCCTGCCCCTCATCTATGCTAAAGCAGCACAGATGATTCTGTCCCTCACCATGTGACAGTGCATGAGCCAGGCACGTACTGACCCTGCCCTTGGGCAGCTCTCTTGTTTCCCCAGATCCTCAGTGACACTTCTCCAGAGGAGTCTTTGTGCCTGTGACACTTCCTAGGGGCTGGGAATGCACTGGGAGAGCCTCTGGGATCTCCTGTGTGTCCCTCCAGCTCACTGCTGTGGGCCCAGGTGCTGCATGGCCATGTGGTGCCCTGGGACCGTCCTGCAGTACAGAGCCACTGCTCCAGGGTTGGTTTTCCTTTTTGCCCATCCCCGATGCAGTCCCACAGCTATCCCTTTGCTCCCTGATGTGTGTCCAGTTGCTGAACTCCTCTTTCATGGCACTGCCCAGCACCGAGGCTTCAAGATCCACACTTGCTTTTGCTTGAAGGTTGTTGGGGATATTTTTCCCTGACAGTTTTTTTTTTTTTTTTTCTGTGGGATTTTTTTGTTTTTTCAGCATTCTTCAATTATGATTTCACATACCTCCTGGATCTGACTCACTGGTGACACCATCTTTTCTGAGCATCTGAGGGGAAGCCAAGCCAACACGACTTCTTGGTCCTATTCCTTGGTTCCTTCTTCTGCTCTAGCCCTTCCTGACGGGCATGGTTCCCTGTGTGCCAGTGCTTCCTTGGGAACACCTCACCACAAGCACAGAGCACACCTTGGTTTGTGCACCACGTGGCCATGGTGCTCTGGGTCAGTCCTGGCATCACCTGTGTCCATCTTTCTGAAAGGCTCAGAGCACAGGCTGGGCAGGGGAAGCTCCACATTATCACCTCCCCTGACGCTGTGATTGCAATTTATGCTCAGATCCACAGTGGAGAGAATATTTCCCTTTTTCTCCCCAAGCTCTTGAGGGTGTTTGAGAGAAAAATACGCTCTGCCAGCTGCTCTGCCTGGAGCTTCCTGCACCATGGATGGGGAGACAAGTGGGCAAGGGCATGATGCCAAGGTCAGCGTTTGCTCCAGTGCCTGCCCCACACCAGCTTTCCAAGAAACTCTGCTGCAGGAAAAAAAAAAACCAACCAAAAAACCCCTACAACCTAATTTTTTCATTTGCAGCTGGAGCGAGGCCAGATTTTGCAGCAGAATTGGTGAAAATGGAGCTGTTGTCCTCTGGCCAGCACTTGTTGAACGTCCCCTGCTCGGACACCGCTATGGAATGGCAGAGCCAGGGCTGGCACAGAGAGCTGAGGGGCACTGGCCACTGCCTGCTGGGTTTCAGGGCCAAGCCTGGACCCTGGAGTGTTCCTGTGAGGTGCCACCAGAGGGGCCCGGCCGCCTGTGCTGCGGGCTGCAATCACAACTCCGCTTTGAAAACTCTCCAGTGCTTTGTTCTCCCCCTGATACAATCCATTTGGAGCAAATGCAGTCTCGGAGCATCTTGCCAAGCCCGCAAGCTTTGGGGAGGGAGGCTGCTGCGAAGCATTAGCGGCAGATAAGGCCTCCTCGGGGATGGATGGCCGGGGAGGGAGGGGCGGTGGTGGAGTCTTGCCTCTCCTTGTCCTGGCCCGGGGACTCTGCTGACCAAACAGCCAGGGAATGCCAGCCTCTGCCTCGGCTCCTTCACCTGATTAATCCTGTCACTCTCCTGTTCATCTAACATGCTCCGGGGCCTGACCCTGCTGCTCCTCACATCCCATCCCCGATGGCCCCCTGCTTGTGGGGCACCCCAGGGTGCTACAGCATCCCCCCAGTTCCCATGGGAGCTCGGTGCTGGACCAAACAAGGGCCAAAGGGATGTGGTTCAGTGGCAGGGAGCTGGGATAGAGCCCCTGTGCTGGTCCTGAGCCCCAGCACTGTGGGAGCCGGGGCTGGACTCACCTCACCTGCAGTCACAGGTGTGCAGGAATTTTTTAAGCCCCTGGAGGCAAATTCCTCATCCTGCCTTGTCCTGCCTGATCTGTGCAGACAGAGGAGGTTGGAGGCGCAGGATGGGATGCCCTGGATACCCTCGGGCAGGGTCAGAGGTGCAGGCACGGATCCCTAGGTCCCAATGAAGTGCCAGGGGTGGGTGAGGGATGCTGTAAGTCCCTGTGGGATGCGGTCTGTCCCCAGCCTGGGGACCTGGGGTGCTTGGTGACAGTTGAGGGGGTGGGAGTGGGGCAGGGGGAGGTTAATGCCGTTATGAGCCGGGGCAGGAGGGTCTCCAACAGACGAGGCCTCGCTGGCCAGATGGGGACACTCGTCTGCCGCTCGCCGGGGCCACAAAGGAGGGTCCCCTGGCAGCAGCTGGTCCCAAGGAAGAGGTTAAGGTGACACGTGTCAGGGCAAAGCCCAAGGGTGGCAGACGCGGCCCAGGCCTTTGTGGGGGTCAGCTCCCGTCTGACGGGGAGCAGGTGGGGTGGGAGCCGGAGGGACCTGGGGCCGGAGGGGTGGTGGGATGGCTCCGTCGTGGTCCTGCCGGGCAGTGCCATTGCCTGTGCAGCCATTTGCCATCTGCCTTTGTGCTTTTGCAGATAATGAACCTTTTTTTTCCCCGTTTTTTTCTCCCAGAAGGAATGGGAATGACCCCACGGCAGGAGAAGCTGATGGAGGGTACCACATGCCCTGGCCTGGAGCAGGGCACAGGAGAGGGGATAATGAGAGGGTCATGAGCTGGGGCAGAGGCTGTCTGGGCATCCTCCCAGTCAGACAGACACCAGGGTGGGTGTCCACGCTGCTTCCCAATTTTGCACCTCTGGGCAAACCACAGGCAATGCTTCATCCCTCTGGGCACTGCTGGCCCCAGGACCCACTCTGGAGGCCAGGTCCAGCTGGGGGCCAGGGCTCAGCCCCTGGCACAGCTCAGTCCCTCACGCAGCTCAGCCTCCCCAGCCCCTTGGCTCCCCCTCACTGCGGGGCTAATTTCAATTATCTTCTCCAGGCCATATGAATTCTATTAATATCAAAGTAATGAGGTAGTTACTTCGATTCGGAGGAACGGCTGGGGAATTGCTGGGGATAGGGTTTCGCCAGCCAAGAGGGTAAATTAAAACCTCCCTTTGGAGAGGAGCAAAGGGCTGTAGCAGAGGTGAGTGGGGGCCAGCCTGGGGCAGTGGGGGATGGTCACCGTGTCCTTCCCCTGGGGGGCCATTGCTGCCATCCCTCCCATCCCCATCATGCTGGGGGGGCTCCTTTGGAGATGTCATGAGCTGGATGGGGAGCTCACAGCAGGGGTGGTGCCGCCCATTCCCCTTCTGCAGCCCTTCCAGCCCCTGTGCAAGCCTCCCAAGGATCGTGCCTGGAGCATCCACCCTGGAATACAGCAGCACGGATCCCGTTGCTCAGCCTTCCTGGAGCCTTGTGGGTTCAGGGTGCTGCCCTGCTGGTTTAGAGTCCTTCAAAGCATCCATGAAATGGGCAGTGTGTGTCCCACGGCCAGCAGCACCCCAGGGCTTGGGACTCTGGTGGGCTCCCTCGAGGCACACAGTGTCCAGCAGCCTGGGAGGGGATGGAGAGTGATCACAGACCCTTCCTGGCACCTGAATCCAAGGAACTGATGCTTTTCCAGGTCCAACAGCCTTCCCTGACCATCAAAAAGACCTGGGAAAGCACTGCTCCCCTGGGCACCCCTGAGCTCACTTGAGAGACCTGAAAAGACTGTGGGGAAGGCAGAAATAGCGGGAGGGGAAGGGGAAACAGCAGGAACCATATATATTTGTATACACCCTCCTATAAAACAAGTTCCAGCTACTTCTCGGTCTGGAAAAAAGGGCTTTTTGTGGGGCCATGGATGGGCTCCTCCTGCATCCCCCCCGGCTGCGGGTGCTTGGGGGCACAGCTGCAGCAGGGACCCAGCCAGGAACTGGGGACAGTGCTGGGCACGGCGAGTGCACGAGGCTGAGCCGGGGGAGCATGAATGCATTAAGGATAAAAATAGCTCTTGTTGTGGAGCAAGGGTGTCACACACACGAGCCAAGCTGGGAGCGAGCAGGAGGTGCCTCCCAAGTCCTTAGGAGAGGAATTGGGTGAGGAAGAGGAGGGTGGGTTCAGGGGAGGGTGGGGTTTGTGCCCAGGGTGCTGAGCAGAAAGTCAGGGCATGTGGGAGGATCCTCTTGGACACCGCCCCCCAAAAACCGGCGCTGGGGCCAGCGCGGAGCCCAGAATAACTGAGCGGCGAGAAGAGGTGAGGATGCCTCCGCAGTGCCCTCTTAGCCCAGACAAAGAGGGAATATTTTTACCATGGTGGTGGTGACACACCGGACAGTGTTTCGGAGGGCAGATGTGGATGCCCCAGAGCTGGGACATCAAGGCCACGTTGGGTGGGGCTTCCAGCAACCTGGTTTAGCAGAGGTGTCCCTGCCTATGGCAGGGGGGTTGGACTAGATGGTTTTCAAGGTCCCTTCCAACCCAAACCACTCTGTGACTCTCATAAGCAGTAGGTTGAGCGGGCAGCGTGTCCCCTGTCCCCCGTGTGGCACGAAGCCATGCCTGGTGACATGAGCCGGAGGGTCATCCCCTCCCGCTCCTCCGGCTGCTGCCACCAGTTCTGCAGCAGCCGCAGATGCTCCAGTTTGTGAGCTGAGCGTGGGGGGGTCTCAGCTGGTGGCAAAGGCCCTCCGGATCCCCGCAAGGCTTTGTCCCTGGGCAGGCAGCGCCCAGCCGGACGGGGGCTGGGGCAGGAGGTGCCCCAGCGCCCAGGGTGGGGGTCCCCGGCCACCCCCAGCCCGCGGCAGCGCCGGTGGCTGCAGAGCGGCTCTTTGCTGGCATCTGCTGACAGCGAGAGATCCTGCAGCTGTTCCCAGGCAGCGACACTGAAACTCGGCCCGGAGATGGCCCTCGGCCCGCTCCCGGGAAGGAGCAGGTCCCTGGGAGCAGGGGGCTGTCAGCCAAGCACCTGCCAGGAGCGCCCCGCAGGCTCTTGCAGGGACGATGAAGGCCCACAGAAGGATTCACTTAAACTCAAAAACCTGGGGCAGAAGGGGACATTCCAGCTAGAAGTGGGAACACATCCCTCAAGGCTCAAACACAGACTTTTCCTGGGATACAAGGCTCTTCCATCCCTCGTGTGCCTCTATGCTGTGCTTGGGACAGGAAGCTCTTCCTGCAACATCCCCTGAGTCAGGGAATGAAATCACGTCCCTCAAGGTCTCCCTGTGCTCCAGACAACTTCTTGGAATCATAAATCATAGAATGGTTAGGCCGGAAGGGACCTTAAAATTCACCCAGTTCCAACCCCCCTGCCACAGGCAGGGACACCTTTCACTGTTCCAGGCTGCTCCAAGCCCCATCCAAGCTGGCCTCGGACACTTCTGGGCATGGGGTGTCCACAACCTTCGTGGTGTCACATTGACAAGCCAGCAGGGAGAGGTGACAGCAGCAGAGAGAAGTGACATTTATCAAAGTTCTACCTGTTGGGTTATAAAAACCCCAGGAGAGCAGCAGAAGCCAGAGTCATGGGCAATGTATCCCCCCAACTCTGCAGTCTGGGAGATGCTTATTCCCAGTTCCAGGCAGGAAGGAAACAGCACTTTCATTTGCAAGCTGCAAAGTAACCAAAACATGGCCCAGTCGAACTGCAAACACGATGGTGGATTTTACAATCTGCAGCTCATGTGCTGATTTTATTATTAATTTATGTCCATTGACACCCCTGCCACTGATGCCCCTTGGTCTTAGAGCATGGAGAGCCAAAGCTGCAGCAGGCAGTGAATACTGGGCTTCAATCTGTGACAACTTTTGCCTTTCAAAAATTATTTTAGCTTCTGGGTGCTGCTTTTTTCCATCCAGTCTCTTGTTCCTTGATAAAATGATCCTGCCCTGATAACATATGAGCTGCCATGCAGTGGCATAAGCATTTTCTCACCATGAGAGCTCAGCTGACTGCGGTTATCTTACAAGGATCTGTAAGAGAAGAGCCTGCATGAGATGGAAGAAACTTTGTAGGGACTAATTATGTCCCAAAGCAGACAGAAACACTCTCAAGTTAAAGGACTTGGAGATCCCAGTGATTCTAAAGTCAGATACACTTTTTTGCTGCATTTCCTGCACAGTGAAGGATGAATCCATCTGTTAAGTACATATTGCATATCTAAATTTGTTAATATCTAGACTAAAATCTATCCAGATAATAAAAGCTCTTTCCCTTCCATCCCTTGCAGGGTTACACGAGGCTCAGTCCTGCAGGGCAGGGTTGGTGTCATCCCCTTCCATGAATTCCCAGGGACACTGAGCAGAGCAGCCCTTCCCTGGTGCTGAGGACTAAGGATTGTCAGGGTATCCAGTGGCCTGAGATGCTACCTGGATCCCCACAGTTTGGGAATGTTGTCCCAGGGCCTGAACTTGAGCTCTTCAAGTCTTTTCTTTTCTTCAGAAGGGATTAATTCAATTAACACAAGTAACAAACCAGCTCACAGCACTCTATAAATAGACTGGTGGGCTCTGACACAGCTCCTGCCTATGCCAAGAAATGGGACTAATAATAGCTGCTTAACGACGGGGTTCAGGGGGCTGGAGAGATTAGGCAAAGAAAATGCCAGGATGGTTTAAACCTGCCATGAAAATCATCTGGGGAAGCATGGAATCACAGAATCCCAGAATGGTTTGGGTTGGAAGGAACCTTAAAGCTCAGCTCGTCCCACCTGCCATGGGCAGGGACACCTTCCACTGTTCCAGGCTGGTCCAAGCCCCATCCAGCCTGGCCTTGGACACTTCCAGGCATCCAGGGGCAGCCACAGCTTCTCTTGGCACCTCTGCAGCATCCCAACAGCCACCGAGGAAGCTCTGCTGGAGGGGATGGCTCAGAGTGGGGGGCATGGAGCCCATCGCTGCCACACTGCCAGGTCCTGCTCCTGGGGACCGTTTGGAGGATGATGGAGGCAAGAGATGCTTTTTCCAGCTAAAAAGCAGCAATTTCCCTCAGGGCCGAGGTCGGGGCCCTGGCAGCACCTCCAGTCCTGCACCTCATCCTCCTGCGCTCCCCAGCCCCTTCCCCTCCCACTGCTCCCGCTGCCAGGAGAAATTCCCAGCTGGGCTTTTGTCACCGACGCACGCGTGTTTCTGCGGGAAGTTTCTATTTCTGTGAATAGCAATTTTTCAAGCAGCTCCTCCTCCCCCGCCTGCTCGCTTTCACAGGAGCCCTGACGAACGCCGCTGGCATGCCTGGAAGCTGCGGCTCACTCCTGCGTGCCAGCCCCGGCTGGACCCTCCTCCCTCCCGTCTCACCGCCTGTCCTGCAGCTCCGCGGCACGGGATAAACGCTCACGGTATCTTGTGAGGGTCAGATCGGGCTGGCACCACTCCACGTGCTGGGATCCTGGTGCTCACCGTGTGCCCTGGGACAGGAAAGGGCTAAAAAGAAGTGGAGAAGCCTGGGGGAACCAAGCCTCCTGCTTGGGAAACCCCCCAACAGCAGGACCTCTGCTTGGGGGGCACTGAGACCTCCAAGAACGCCCTGGCAGGTCCCAGTTTCTCAGGCCACAGCTCTTGCCAGGCCCAGCTGTGCAGAGGAGCCAGCAAATGATTTCTGGCTTTGATTAAACCTGCAGCCAAGCCCCCAGTACTCCACCAGTCTGTCAGCCCTACTTGTCCCCTCGTGACGGAACCCCTGCTCAGGGTGAGCCTCCCAATTTGGGACCAGGGTCTTAAGGGCACTTTGGACTCCCCGTTTCCATTAGAAGACACCACCTGCAACACTTGCCTGGGGTCTCCATCGCACATAAGTTGTCATAGGAATATTAATTGCTGAAAAAGCGGAGAGAAGGGGGTCCCACAGCCAGGCAGAAGTGGTGGCTGTGGGACGTGCTCTCTGCTGCAGGTCACTGAGCATCACCTCGCTGCACTCACAGGGTGAGGCTGTTTCCCCAGAGGAGGTGAAGTCAGAGTGCTGTGACCTGGATCCAAGGACCGAAGTCCTTCCTCCATCCCAGCAGCAGGACTGGGAAAGGCATTGGAACCATCTGGATGGCTTCCATGCATCCAGGCCATGCTCCTCAGCATCCATGCCTCAGGGCACGGAGCTGAGAAATGAAAGGGAACAACACAAACAGTGCCGTTCTGCTGCACTGAGAGCAGTGTTTAGTGATCCCTCTGCTGCTTCAGATGGGAATGGGCCCTTAGAGGCTGAAATTATCAAAAGCAGCTCTTGGGAATGAAAAAAAGCTGGACAAATTGCTGATTGCAGCTGCCTGGTTGGAAAATAAAGTGAGTGCTCCCAGGGCAGGTGGCACAGGGGGAATGAGTCTCTGCTCAAGGGCCAAAGGACCAAATTCCCCTTGCTGTTCCCAAACCAAGAGGCATTGGTAGCCAGAGTGGGGCTGGACAGGGGGTGGGATCACAGAGGAACATCCTTGGGGTGGTGTAAATGTGCTTGCTACAGTAAGCAGCACCGTACTGCAAAGGCAAATGCAGTACGGCATTTAAACCCCGGACATTCTCCCCGAAGAGAAAATCAGGAATATGTAAACCGTCTGTTTTGTAAAGAAATAACCTTCAGGGTTTCCTCTGCTGCAACCTCAAGAAATTCCACATCTGCTGCTGTGTGGGAGGGAGCCTGGGGAGCATTTTTCTCCTCTGCGTGAGGCTGATGCTCAGGGCTGGCTGCAGCCCGTGGCTGGGAAGGGCTGTGCTGAGCAGCACATGCTGCAGCCCCCCTGCCCAAGGTGCCTAGCGCCTCTCTCCATCCCCTTTCCAGCCTGCCAATAATGTTACTGAATTCTTATAAATCCTTCTGCTCTCCAGAGGGACTGAGACCTCAGCAGTCTTATCCCAGAGGCTCCTGGAGCTGCTTGGAAGCACTCTGCAAGGGGCAGAGGGGATGTGCCAAGAGCGATTTGCTACTCCTGGAGGTATTTTCTACTAATAAATGTGGAAAAAATGGGTGTCTGCCAAGGAAGTCAAAATATTCCTGCTTTCAAGGTCCAGGGTAAGCAAGGAAAAAGCAATGCTGACTCTTCTGAATGTCTGCAGACACCATCTCCCTCTGCCTGGCTCCTGTTTAACACCCACTGGGACTGTCGGGAGGTTCCTGCCTTGGCTGTGGCTGCTGGGATGAGTACAGCTCTGTGCCCAGCTCCCACTGCTCCTCCTGTGACAGCCCAGCACAGAGACAGCCAGCATAGGGACCCCAGTGCAGGGCCAGAATGTTAGGGCCAGACCTGGGACAAGCAACAGAGTCCTGGGGGCCTGTACCCCTCTCCATGCCAGTCCCAGGATGGAGTGGAGAACACCGGGAAGCACCAGGTCCTCCTGGTGCCCTGTGTCAGGCCAGAACATGGAGCACTGGGGAGCGCTGGGGAGTTGTGTCCATCCTGGTGCCCCATCCCAGGATGGAGAGGGGAGAACCAGGCTCTTCCAATATCCCATGGAGCAGTAGGGTGCTGGTGTCCTGGTCTCTCCCCGTGCCCCATCCAAGCCAGAGCAGGGCACTGGAGAGCCATGTCTCTCCAGTTTCCCCATCCCAGGCTGGAATGTGGAGAGCCAAGGAGCACTGGGCCCTCCAGGTGTCTCAGAATACAGCGGGGAGCCCTGTGTGCCCCATCCCAGACTGGAATGGGAAGCACCGGGGAGCACTGGATTGCTCCTGCTGCCCCATCCCAGGATTGAGAGGGGAGTCCTGGGAAGTCGTGTCCCTCGTGGGCAGGAATGGAGAGCACGGGAGAGCACCGTGTCCCTCCTGTTGCCCCCAGCTGGAGAAGGGAGTACTGGGGAGCACCGTGTCCTCCCAGTGCCTATCCCAGGATAGAGTGGGGAGCACCGGGGAGCTGTGCTCTTCCCTGTGCGCCGTTCTATGATGGATAGCACCGGGGACCCTGGGGTCGGTGCGGGAGGCACTGGGGAACACTGGGGAGCATCCTGGTGTCCCGTCCCGGGGCCGGGGTCCCGGTCTCTCCCAGTGCTCCGGCCCGGTGCGGAGAGGCGGTGCGCGGGGCGCTGAGCGGCGGTGCGGGACGGGGACAGGCGGTGCG